>PVKA01012788.1:0-56812 GCA_004027165.1 Ctenomys sociabilis
CATATCTTCTTAATCTAAATGAAAGTTTCCCTGAAAATTTGCCTTAGCTGAGAAAGCAGCATGGATATGCCCCAAGGTCAGAACCTCCTCTGTTAACCTTCACAGACAATTGAACGGATATGTAGTTGGACATTGGTCCCTTTGTCATGGCTAGGCCACTACTTCATCCCCCATGTTTTAGAAAGTGATACTTAAATATGCACTGCAACTTTATAGTGAATAGCTCATTTGGAACTAAACAAAGCTTATTTTCAAAAATTTCTTCTATTTTGGAGCAGGCTGAGGATTTTCCTCCGTGACTTCAGAGTCATGATACAGAATGGATTCCATGCCAGCATGCCTGAAGTAAGACACCTCTCCAATGCCTAATAGCAAACATGTGGATAATTCCTATTGTTGATGGTCTTAATAGTGTTATTGCCTCTGATATAGTTTAGTTTAAAATATGTGCTCAGATTGAGATAAGTTGAACAAAGGGAGCATTTTAAATATCTCTTGTTCTCTGCATTTCCCATACCTGGGGATAAAAGAGTAGGAATTACAAAGTGTCATGATACATTGTAGTGTAGTTGAACATATTAAATGATTAATGGTCATCTACTAATGGATCTGGTGATTGACTAATGTAGAAATTGCCTTAAAATTAGTGACTGTCAATCAGTCATAGAAAATTACAGCTCATTCATAGATAGATCACTAGCCTAAGAGTGTGCGTGGAGGTGGCAGATATACACATATTCTTTAGTTCTGTCCATTTCTAAAAGGGCAGAAATGTAACTTTAAGTATGAGCATCATATTTCTTTGTTTTATCTCTCTGAATTTTCTAAATTTCCTATAATTCTTTTGTACCATTTTTAATCAGAAAGAAAATCAATTATAGTTTTCAACATTAGTAACAGTTCTAATAGTACAGTTACCATTTTTCATAGTACCCTTCGCATCTGTTTGCTTTCCTTATATGTGAAAATTCTTAAAATTGAAGAGTCTGAATACAGCCACAGACTCTGCACTGCTGCTTCCCTGTAGTCTGCTCTGTTCCAAACAGATCAAGGTCATACATGCCTTCAAGTGCCAAGATCAAACCATTTCTAACAAACCATACCAAGTGAATAAAGTTTCTTATAAGGCAGTCATTTAAACCAGGAGTGCATTGTGCTTCTTTCCATTGCGAATACTAATAATATCCTGGAGCTTTCATTGCTGTTTCTGGGCTCGATGACATTTTTTGACTGGGATTAAAGTAGGCAGTTTCCAATGTCTGTCTGTCTGTCTGTCTGTCTGTCTGTGTCTATCTATCTATCTGTCTGTCTATCTATGTAGCTATCTCTTTCTCTCTCTCTCTCTCTCTGTTTCTACCTATCTATTTACCTAGCTACCTAGCTAGCTAAATGTCATCTATCTATCTATCTATCTATCTATCTATCTATCTATCTATCATCTATCTATCCATCTGTCTATCTGTCAATCTTTGGATTTACCCAAGGACCTAGAGAAAGAATGATTATAGCTTTTAAGGCTACATGAATGAAGTTATCCTTAATGATAACTTGAACATGCCAGCATCGCAACTTAAAATAACTTTTGGAACTAGAAGAAATTTCAGCTCCTATAAAATTCTTTTTCCTCTCTCAGAACTAATTCTTATGTGTAGAAGAAGCCAAACTAGAGGTAAGATTTCATTTCAGAATTTAATGACTTTAAAACCAAAACTGTGTTTTGCTCTGTGATTTTTTTTTAAAATAGGAGTGATTTTTCTCTGCTCCATCCAGCCTGCAGGTCCACTCCATCATAGCGCATTCACTACTTGGTCACCCTTTCTATTTGAGAAGCTAAAAATAAGGGATGAGGCCACAACTGTGATTGCATTGGAAGCAAGCTCTCAGGATAGAGGGTGAGCAGTCTGAATTGACATTTGTGTCATTGTCAGAAGCCAACTGCTTGCCACATCAATTGGTGTTAAGCACAACATCTGGTTCAGTATAATTAGGTTTTCAAGTAAGTTGATGAGAAAACGAGCCCCATGCACTCATCCAAATGGGGAAGTGTAAAGAGTTTTCTTTTGATTGGCATAAATATATGCGATCAGCTTGGAAAAAAAAATAGACCACCAGTCCTTGAGAGATTTTTCTATGCTTTTGGCATCAAACATGACTGTGACATCTCACTTAGGAAGGCAAAAGAGAGGCAAGCTCTCTTTCAGCACATGGTTTGTCATGACATTTCCTACTTATAAATAATAGGGGAGGGTCTCCTTTGCTTGGTTTTAAGTGAGAGTTTGTCTCAGAAATAACAAAGAAAATAATGAAGGGTTTGCGATCCCTGAGCGTATCGCTGCTACCATCCAGAAGCATCTGAGTGGAACTAGGCCAATAGACTTCACTACAGAGCAAAGTGTTCCTACAATTTGATCTAAGCCAACTGTGTGGAGAGACTGGTTGACCTAGTGCCTTTTTTCCTCTTTGCAGCAACTGTGAGCACCACTCCCATACTATGTGCTCAATCCCTTAGCTAATGGCTTCAGAACTTTTTAAAAGAAGAATGACAATGAAATCGTTTTACATTTCAATAATCTCAGTTCTAAGGGCAGGGTAACTATAGACAATGATTTAGTTTAGGAAAACCTTGCTGGTCCTCTTTCACAGCTATTTTTGCAAGTCAACTCTTAGTTTAAGTCCACTCAGACATTACAGGTGTCATCCTTTTTTTTCCACAGTAAGAGGGAGCACAGAGGGAAATAGCTACAGAGGTCTCCTTACAAGACTATGCAAATCTTAGGGCTTTATTCCCTTAAGAGTAGTTTTGCTTGATTTTAGAAAGAAGTGCTTTTTTTCCCCTCTCCTTTTATAGGCTTATGTAGAGAAAAGCATTTAATTTGAATTTTCATTCAGAGATTTGCTGATATTAATAACAATAATGTGGACTGAGTTAAATACTTTGAATTCAAGTTTTAGGTCTACTGGTCCATTCAAGGTATGAAGACTTGGATAAAAAAAACATACTCATCAATGTTTCCCTATCTATCAAATAAATACAATAATATTATTCTATTGAACTAATTCAAGTCCAGAAAAAATAAACACAATGAACTTGACTGAAATATGAAGGAAATTTTGAAGTTCATTAATTCAGTTTTCACAAAGTAAGTAGAATAAGAGTAGTGGGAGTTATTGTCTATGTTTTTCAAGTAAGGTGAAAGAGCTTTCAGAAAGTTCACAGTGGGAGATGTAAAACCTATTTTAGTGTATTTTAATGAAGTATATAATCATGTCTCATAGCAGAAAATAGGTTTATGATGAGAAGTAAATACTTTATAATGGAAGTGAATTTATTTAAATAAATTCATAGTCAGTTAAATCATAGCCAGTGAATATCAATTATACATCAATATTGATCACAAATAGGTTACTAATTATGTTATTGCTCTATCATTCATTGATTCTGAATTTTTTCCTTCACTTTTAGATGAAGTCTTGAAAGAAAAATCCAATTTTATATATTTATGGAAAATATGAGTTAGGTTAGATAGTTTTAAAATTTTGAAACAAGTTTAAGTAACAGCAAAAGGATTAAATAATGAGTCTAAACTAAGTAGGTGACAAATCAATAAGTCAATAAATACTTGCCACAAAGTTTCAGAAAATAAATAGGTTGTGTTAGGAGCTCAAAATGTCACATCAGTGACATGATTTGCTTGCTTTACCACTGTGAATACAACCTGAAGTGAGCTTGAATAGGAAGCAGTTAAAGCATAAAACTATGCCTAGAAAGGAGACTTGGTACCGCAGCTAAAGATGTCGCCTAGAATTAAATGGCCTAGCTACACAAGGACTTCACAACTCTCTTCTAGTCATGTCTCACCAGGAAAGTTACTTAATCTTCCTCTGCTGTTATGTCATCAGTTATAACATGAAGTTCACAATGCTGTAGGAACTACAGAGTTATTACGGATAAGGACCTAACCCAGATACTGAAAATGCAGCTTGGCCAGATGTCGATTTGCTGTTAGGGTTATCCTTTTTAAAATCTGGAATCAAAGACTGAGGGAGACACATAATTTGGAATGTTTCCAGGGGAGATAGGAAGGAGAGCATTCAAGTAATAATGCATGGCTATTTATTGAACATATATTGAGCTCCAAGTGAAGGATAGCACTTCTATTTTATATTTACAAGAACCCTGGTAGTTAGATGCTATTGCATAGGAAGAAACTGCATTGCATTATATAATACTAACAACTAAGTGATTATATTTCTGCTTTGCTTTGAAATACCTTTTCCCACTAAGTAATGCTTATTTTAGGATCAGCCAACAGAATGGGGTGTAACCCCAGTGACGAAGGGGAGAGCATATTGGCTCCTGACACTTGAAGGACTGTCAAGTACAACAGGGCTTTGACCCTGCCTGGCTAATAATATAGTCCTACATAAAGTTTCCAAACAGGGCTGCAGTTCACCGCCTTATCTGCTTAGGCCTGAGTTTACTGCATTAACCTCTTATCTGAACTCCATGCCACTAAGCTTTTCTTAGTACAATCCATTCTGCATCCTGTTAGGAGATTAAGCTTCCAAAAGTACTGCTGCCATTTTATCAGCCTCTAGCTTAAAACTTCCCAATGTTTCCTGCATAGTTTGCAAGATAAAATTTACTCTGTTTTCTAATGTATTTATGACCCAGTGGCAACCAATGTCTGGAATCATTATTTCGGAGATCCAAAAGTGCCTCAGACCTGACATGTGCTTGCCCTCTTATCATAAAATAAGAATCATGAGACTCTGAAAGGTCAAGTGATGGACAGAACCTTATAGATAAGACGGAAATACAACGTCCAGGTTGCTCCACTACTATTGCAAACAAAGAATTAAAATCATCCACCATAAACAAAGCAGAGCAGAGAACATCTCCCCAGACAATATAAGCTATCCATTTCTTCCCTACAACCCAGAGACTTGTCTCTTCGCAGCCTCTAATTAATGTCTTCCAGAGTTGTCTCTTTAAACTGTAAATATATCTGATCTGATTGGCTGAAACACATGTACTCAGTGGCAGACAAAGTCAAGCAGAGTGCTTGTCCCTCTACTTGTTTTACTTTTTTTGTTTAGGTATTTGTCATGGATAACTTTGAGACTTATGGGGCAGAAGAGTAGCTAATGCCTAATTGCGGAAATGAGCATTGTTCAGGGATTAGAGGGTAAGTGCTAGTGCCAGATTCATCAATTGGCTTTAACTCTATGGGTCTGTGTCAAGCTGTGTGATCTAAGATAGCAAAAATGCCTCTCTGAGCCCCATACTCTCAGGCTTAAACAGGTATCTTTCCAATGCCTGTGGAGTTCTAAAGAAAGAATTGAAAATATCTACTCAGATTTTAGAGTCACAGTTGAACCCCAAGAGAAGCTAGGTTGTTATTAATAGCAGCTTTAATTTTAAAAACTCAGGGTAGGTCTTTGCAAATTAACCTAGTGAGAGAAACACTAGAAACATTCATTTTGTTCTCATCAGAGCCCACTTTAGTATCCCAAATGTCCGCAGGGTGTGCCGGAGCAGAAGGTCTTTGAGAAGGCTCCAGGCCAAGCACACCACGATGGGAGCAAATATTTTCCTAGCTTGTGCTTTTTGGCCTGGAAAGCAGGACTTTGTGTCCTGGAACTGCCAGAAGCCTAGCCCTTTCTTTCCCCAGGGAAGTGCTGCTTTAGACTTGTGTCATTCCTATGACCAAACCCAATTACTAACAGGGTGCTCTACCTCACTCAGATTTTACTTATTTAGAAAGATAAAACAAATTCTGGTCGAGAGCTCAAAGTGTTGTTCTCTCTCTTGCCAAAAACTCAGATCCCTTCTCTGTGATGTCTGGCATTTTTAGCTCTCCTCTTGTCCCTGTGTCCTTTCATTTAACACATCACTCCTTGACAAAGGTTTGCCTTCACTGTCGGGGAAGAGTGACCCAGGGCAGGCGGGAGTCTCACGAGAGCCTGGTGCAGGGCTAACGCAGAGAAATAATTTAATTTTTCTCAAACATCTTCACCTTCTTTGATTTTGCTCATGCTTTGCTGGTTGACAGGGACACGTTTGAGCAACCGTAGATAATACACAAGGGTTTTTTTCAATTGAGTTCATTTCTTTTTTTGTTATTGTGTCTTTGTTTCTCTTCCAAATGTGTTTTTGTCCTTCACATCATTTTCAAATCTCTGACTCTTTAAGTGTTCCTCCCATGGCAAGGGTTGTGAGTTTATTTGCATTTGTATTTCATCAGCAGTCTCTGTGTGTTCAAAGGAAGCACAGAGGTCACCAAGCCAGTGGTCACCAGGGGCTCTGACTCCATCTCACACAGCAAGCAGCCCTTCAGCCTTTAGCTATAGCAGTGCTGGAAGCTCCTCTCTGCCTCTCTCATTTCATGAGCACACTCATCATCAGTGTTCTTTCCTATTTTTAGCTGTCATCAGCCTCTTGGTGACATCTAGACATTACTGAGGTTGTCACTGGAACTCTTCCAACTAACTGTGTCATCTTTCACATATGTTTGTCTCTGCTCATGGGTCCTTTCCATTGTATCCCTTAACTGCTTTTTATTCTACGGGTGCCTGCTTTCCTTAATTTGTGGTGGAAACTAAGCACCAACTATTAATTTTTTGTGCAAGCATCAGAAATGAAAAGAGTGATAGGAATGTAACTGTATTGGCCACTTCTCTCTGGTTGGGACACAACATATGATATATACAGCCTGAAAGAGAAACATCTTATTTTGCTCTTATTTGAGAGGTTGCAGACAATGGTGGGGTGGCTCAAGGTTGGAAACATCAGGGCAGGAGGGTGTGTGCAGGGGAGTTGCACAACTCACTTTTCCTGAGCATCAGAAAGGGAAATGGCCTAAGAATGGGCCAGGGGTCAGACCTAGTCCCCAAGTCTCACTTTCATGAATCAGATAAACATAAAGAGAAATGTGTGTTTGAATCTGCTGGACATGTCTCAAGCCAATCAATGTGACAGTCAAGATTTACCAGCAAGTGTCCAGTGAAACATCACTCCTCACTGTATATCTAACCTCCAATTATTTTTTAAAATGTATTCAGTACAGGGTCTACAGGGTCTCACGACACAGATTGGACTCAGAGTGATCCTCCTGTTTTCGGCTTCCCAAGCTCTGGGGTTACAGGTGTGCGCCACCACAGCCCGTGTCCCGGCATGCGCAGGGGGAAGGCGGTCTGTACGGCATGCTGGGGATTAAGTCCTAGTCAGTTATATTTTATTCAGCGTGTTCCTAGTCGGCTTAAATCAGCTGCCAGTCTCGTCATTCTTTGACCAGAATCCTGACACTGAATCAGTAGTTCTTTAACTTCCTATTACCTTCTGGAAATATATTAGAGCATGAGTAGAAGACATTCTTCCAGAGTTCAAAAATTGAGGGAAGGACCAACAAAACTTTCTGGGAAGATCATGTTTTGAACTAAAATAGCATCAAATGATCTGATAAATCTGAGTAGGAAAATAAAATAGAGATTAGGAGATCCATAAGCACATTTATTGAAAACAGATAGTGTCTCTCAATGCCACAAAAAAGAATGTAGATATTCATAAATAGCCAAGTAACACTGGCTATTTACGGCTGAAAAATTTCTTTCAGATGATTTAATACATGGAGATTTCTACTTTCTCTTTGGAAAGATCTGGCCATACGTGCGGATAATAGTTCAGAAGAAAACTGAAAATCATTCACAACGCTGCAGTGAATGTGCAGGCCCACAGCTGTGTGGCTGCGTGCTTATCGAACGACAGCTGGAGGAAAAGGCGCAGCATCGCCCTTCTAGCTGGTTTTCTACCTAGAGATAGGGGCTGTTCTCAGCAGGAAAGGCAACATAAATGCAGTTCTATGTGTCTGGGTGCATTGAGAGTTAGCTATAGGCATGAATATCCAACTGTAGAAAAACACTGGAAGAGAAGCCCTAAGAAGAGGGGGAAAGGGCGAAAATGGTACAAAGTTCATATGAACATTTTGAGAATTGGTTAGGGGGGGATCAAGCCTTGATGTTTGTTAGCTTTGGTCACGTGTATAGCATGGAGAAGCCTTCTGGACACATTTTCAGCTCAATTTTTAAGGAATATGTTCCCTTATTAATATTGATATTGATATTTATTTAATCATTATTAATACTAATTAATATTAATATGTATTAATATTAATTTATTATATAGCAGCAATCTCACATCGGGCCCTTATTGTATGCTTCACTAAGTACAAAATGATTCCTATTGCCTCTCAGCTAATTCTTACAACTTATTAAAGTTGTTATATATATATCACAAATCTTTGCTCGGTAAAGAAGAACACCAAATCAAAGAGTGACAAACAGGACGCAAGATTAAAACCATTTCTAATTCATGATTCAGACCCAGCTAGGTGTAAGTGAAGCTATTCTTCTACAGCAACCCAACTCACCTCCAAAAATTAGTTCACCTATTCTGATCTTGCCTTGATTATGACATCAAATGAAAAGTAGGACCATGTTAAAATGGCAAGAATAACAGCCTGGGAACTTGAAGGTAGAAGCTCTTGCCCTGGCACTGATCCTAACTAGATTCACAACATGCATTTTTATTCAGTTTTTCATAGACTTATTTGCCTCACATAGTAAACGGAAACAGCAACCAATCTCGGGGGTGACTCACTTCATCAAATTATATATTATATCTCAAAATTCCTGTAGATTAAAAGTAGTGTGAGAGTGTAAAATATTTAGAATATATAAACAGAAAAATCTCAGGGGGTGAGATGTTTGCTGGCATGTCATGTTACATGATAAAGTCAATAAAACATTAAATCATTTATGCATGAATTGCAAAGATTTTATGGAAAGTCTTCAAATTAAACACTGCAGTGTAGAAGGCAATACTGGGGTATATGAGATGTAGCTCTCCTCTCAAAGGTTTACAATCTAAAGTGCTTATATTTGTGTTATTGCTAAATTATGAAAACATAATTTTATTTGAGCTCATGTTTACTTACGATAGGATACCTTTTCCTCGGATTTCTTCTTCTTCTTTCTTTTTGGTACCAGGGTAGTTGTCATGCAAGGTGCTTATGCCACTGAGCTATCTCCTTGGCCCTTTTCTTGGATTTCTTGTGATTTACAGCACAGTGGAAGGTACTGAAAATGTTGTTTTCATTTCTGTTTATCCATTGGCAATACGGAGTGTAGGCGTTTGCTTAGCCCCAGTGTTTTCTATGCTGCATCATATTCAATCTTACTATAAGGAGAATGATGTTACTCATTTGCAAATCACTTGAATGTGGAGAGAGAGAGAGAATAATTTAGAAGTACTCACATAGTGATCTGAATCTAAATTAAACGTTGAAGTGTGAAAATATTTCTGGATAAAGCATGTTCCTCTAGGAAGGAAGCAAAAACTCCCAAAGGCCAAAATTTGAACCTGCGGAGATGCTCTGCTTTTCTGTGTCAGGTTCCAGGTCTTTGATTACAGGCCCAGAGAATAGCAAGATGAAGTAGTGATTACTTTTTCTGATAGAGGAGGTGCCCAAAGGAGCCATCGATGGATGCCATCTATCGAAATTTCTACCAAAATAAAATCTCCCATTTTCAGTTTGGTTAATCATTTTTACCTCCAGTGCCTTGCAGCTCCATTGTCTAGCCCTTATTGTCTCAGTAGACATAGGAAACATTTGCTCAGTTTTATACCCAAGGGCAGCAGTCATTTGGTGTACTGTGTAAACGAAACTTTTCTCATCTGCTTCCCTTCCTTTTACTTCTCGTCTTTTACTTCTTCCTTTTCATCCTGCTTTGTCCTTTGCTTCTTCCTCTTCTTTTCTTCAAGTGCAGATATAAATAAAGGAGCAAAAACAGAAAAGTACTTGCTATGGAGAGACACACGTATGTGTGCATCTTTTGCTTGTATTCTTCCAGTTTCTTAAGATCTAAGACTGGACTATTAATTAGAATGATAAAAATGATTTTATAAACAGAAGATAAAATTGAGGAAATAAGCCGGCAATTTTCGTTTGTGCTGTTTTCCACCTTTAATAACAAAGGTTAATGTAGACATGCAGTGAAGAGATTATTATAGATATTTGTCTAAATAATAACACAATCGTCACCCTGGGAAGTGTAGTATAGCTCTTCCATCATTGCTGATTTGGCCATCAGCCCAGAAGTTCTCTTTTATTTTGCTGTGCCTGTTAACCTGGCAGAAATTCCTCTCTCTGGGATTTCTGCTAAGAAGACCTGTTTCAGTTTCTTTTTTTTTTTTTTTTAAATAAAAGTAGTGTCCCCAGTATGATGAAGGTGATCATGATGATGATGATTATTATTATTAATAGATGATAGAACAAAGAGTAAGAAGCTGGGGTTGATAGGATGCTGTGGTGGGGTTAATTAAAATTAATAGAAAATGGCTTCCACAGAACCATAGAGAAAAGAGTAGTTTCAACTGGAAAAAGGTTACCAGTTGATATAAAAGACAATTAAGACTTTCTGTTTGGTTAGCCTCAACTCGTACTAATGTAGGAGACAGGAGATATTTGTGTGAGGCAGGAAAATACAGAAGACAGTCAAGGCTTGAAAGAGCCACTGAGAATGTCTGCGTGGAGAGATAATAGAGGAGGATCTAGATGTGGTGGCTGAGACCTTGTTTTACTTGTGACTTCAATCCTTGTGATTTTATGACAGACTAGTTTTATGACTACTCTGGTCAGGTGGGTTAATGCTCTCATGAGAGCATCTGTCCTGGCACAGAGCAAAATACAGATTCTATACAACAGCAAGGAGAAAGAGATCTGACTCTATCAAAGGATAATGTGATGGAATATGGCTTTTGCCTAGATAAAGATGAAAAGTAGAAAAGTACATTGGCAGGAAGATTAGCAAGTGAAAGAAAAGGGAAGAATGCTTAAAAAGTCAGTCCTTTGAAAGGAAAAAAAGTAGAAAGCAGGAATAAGAAGTTAGAGTCAGAAAGAGGAATATTCGGATTTCCAGGATGACATAGCTCTGGTTTACAAGTAGGTCATACCTGTTGAGGGGGAGTCTGACTGAAAACGAGTGAAAGGGTGGGCACCTGAGTTGAAAAGGGGGAGAAGAGAGCAGCTTATGACTTTTAAGGCGTCAATTCATACACTTCTAAATCAACTAAAGGTTCAAGGGAACCAGAAGTGCAGAAGAATCTCACAAGTCAGGAAAACTCTGGATGATCACAAATCTGGAGAAGTGACAAAGGGTTTTGGATGAAATTGCAAATTTCATTGAAATGACACATTGTTTTTATTTGATTGAGAGAAAACAGTCTGAATGACAAAAAGGGCTGAGTCGCCTCCTTCATGGCTGCCTCTGTCATTCAGAGAATAAGAGGGGCAGCGATTTCCAGACGAGAAGGGTAGAGGCTAGGCAGAGGGAATGAGGAAGAATAGGCATGAGGGGAGGCCAGGGTGGGGGCAAAGCCGAATTAGCCATAGAGACCGAGGGATGAGGGGCTGTCTGCATCTGTTCACTAGAGAGGCTCACGTTGTCCCAAAAGCTGTCCATTTTCCTGGTGACTGATTAATAAGAAGCTGGTATTGGAGACAGAATAAAATTCAGAAACAAATACTCATCATAATCTCATTTAAGATTTAAATCAACTCTAGAGTGTGCACTGATTTGTCCTCATCTTTTGGAAAGGAAGACATAGAAACTCAGGAGGGTGAAATCTTTCATGGATATTAATGTCAGCAGGTGCTTAAAGAAAAGAAATCTAAGTTCACATGTGTCTGAATATTTTTTCCTTATATAGGTGTATATTTCTCACAAGAACCAAAAAGAATGCGTGTATAACTCAAGATTCACACTTTGTGGGATAAGGGGCATGTCAATTGATTTCAAGTCTAGTTCTTGGTCTTAAAAAAATGTATCACTTTTGTCCAACATGATTTTTGATTAGTTAAGTGAGGTATCTGTGAGAACAATGAGAAATAAATATATTAAAATTTTATATACATATATCAATTCATTAGTAACTTCCATGTTTATACCCTTGTGTCCTTGTAAACATAACTGAATTCATTCACTTATTTATCCATCATCTTTAAATATATTATTTTCTTATAACATAAGCTTATACTATAAGTAATAAGTTGCATGAGATAAAAATATTCATCTTTAGAAAATAAGACCAAGTTGTTTCCTATAAAATAAATTTCTCTGACAGTTCCTATAGAAAAAAGATCGTGCTCTTTCATTATGTCCTACTTGCAGTACTGTACTCTTCCTTTGTTCTTAGCTATCTTGTGGGGTTAAAAAGATCCAGGGTGCTCTTCATTGGCATTTTCTGCTTACTAATATACTAGTGAGCCTAGCATCTCTTATAAAATCTCACATCAACTGGACCTTTTGCCATACTACATACACAGTCATTCTTGCAGCGAACGCTTTTTGAATACTAGCCATGTGCATTCTACTGCCAGGCAGTGAACATATAGAGGAGAGATATGACATCCCTCTCAAAACCAAAAACAAAAAAGGTCATAGGTAGTTCATGAAACAGACATGCAAACCTAAAATTTCAATCTGGTGCCAGCTAGAGAAAGTTCTCATACCTTCATAGTTACAGGATAGATTAAAGTCTTTTCCAGGCAAACCTGAAAAACCAAAAGAAAGTGAGACATAATCATGGACAAAGTGCCTGTAGGCTTCGAATCGAGCTCTTACTCCATTGTCAGGGTAGGTGTGCCAACAACGCACGGGGAGCAGGGTCAGAAATTGATCTTTGGAGGATTATAGCACCTCGGGCCAGCACATAGATTCTGACATTTCCTGCTCATTGTCCTTCCGACGTTCTTCCTGTCACAGTGAGAGGGAAGCTTCACCCAGACCTTGGTTGCTCAACTGTGTAATAAATGAATCTTTATGGGGAAATGATCTTTTAATATGGAGTCGGAGGAGAGCGAGATTAGGGTGTTTATAGCATCATCTAGGGCTGGCAGCCCACATCACGCAGAAATTTGATGTCTTCTTGTAAGCTGGCACCTTGAGAAGCTAAAAAAATGGGAGAGGAAATTATGTAAAGCCAGCCAGATCTCTTATACAGACAAGTAGGTAGACAGACAGACAGATGGATAGACAGACAGATGTATAGACAGACAGATAACCTCCCCATAATGACTCCATGCTATTATCAGAAAGATGAAAACCTACTATCTGAGCCTGTGAAGCAGGTTCATATATTTATTTTCGGGTGAATTCTGTTACTGTCACTATTGTGTCCTTGGCATATTTCATTGACTTGTTCACTATCATCTAAATTGATTAACCTTCACATGTTTTACTCTCTGCAGTCATTGAGTTTTCTGAGTATCCTTTTTATCTATTTTTCCTTTCCCCATGATCAGTTAGTTCATGTTGTTATAAACCACAGAGGAAGGGGGACACAAGAAAGCCTTTCGCAGAGGTAGGCATGCTGGATATAATATCTCCTTCTGGATTCTCTCAGCGTGGCTAATGCTCCAAGAAGCAGACAGACAGGAACTCTGTTCCTGACTTCTGCTTCCTTTTAGCTGCTAATTGGGTTCAACTAATGAGAAGCCCAGAAGATGACAGAAAAATAAGAGGAGAGCGAGATTAGGGTGTTTATAGCATCATCTTTATTTCTGCTGGGTATCTGTAGATTGTTACATCCATCTGAGGCCCACAGCTTTTTGTTTGATGGAACTCATCAGAGAGCTATGTTCTGGATGCTGTGAATTCTCCCCTCCATTCTCCTCCACTCCAATCCCCTCGCCTTCCCTCCCCTCCTCTTCTCTTTCTTTCCCCTCCAGTCTTCCAGGCACCAGTGCCTGACTGACACTGGTCTCTATGCTGTGCACTGTTCTTCCTGCTAGAGCATTCTCATAGAGCTGTGATGTACATAGTAGAGTATGTTCTCCTAAGTGTAAGAAAAAAATTCTAGAAGAAGTACAGGTTTGGTTGCTGAAGTATGAAGAGCCAGGGCAATAACTTAGTAGAGAAATTTTGAGAATGTTAAAGGGTCCCCCAGAGACTTTCCTCTCAGTGTTCTTGCCCTATCATTTCCATCTTTCTCTTAATCCACATTTTCTCCACTGAAGAATATATAATGGGTAAATGACAGCCATAGAAAAAGATGGGCTATAATGAGCAAAGCCATAAGTCAAATTATTGTATAAGTTCTGGTATGAAACAATGGCTCATGGTATGTTTGTGTTGTTTAGCAATGAGTTTTGTGGAAATCTGTAGCAAGTGCTATGCATTTATTCTATAGAAAAATGTTTTTGCCAGGGTTTGTTTTCACTAATAATATTTCTCACTGACTGCTTTCCCCTTTCCTGGCACATTCATTTAAATGGAGCAGGCCTTGATCTCTGTGCTAATGTTCATTTAGTTGAATGGTAATTATTTTCACAGGTAGGGAAACCCCAGGATACACCATTTTTCATAGCTTCCCTTCTTGCTCTGCTGGGCTCTGTTGCCATTTTGCAAGAAAAGGAATATTAGATGTTTCTGTTTTCTTTAAGATCAGAAATTCCTTTTCAGAATAAACTCTCACCCTGCTCTTAATTGCTTATGGCAGAGTTGCAAAATGTGTTCTGCCACTTCCTTCATCACCCAAAATATTTTGTGCAGCACTCATATTGCTGCACATTAATTAATTCAGTTCTTATGAATTATGTGGCTGGTATAAATACTAATAATGTGGGGGAAATGGCATTGTAAGTGAGGTTCCAACATGGTATTTGTTTATTTCCTGGAATATTTGTGTCCCAGCTTTCTGCCCCATATATGGCTCTGTATTACTTCCCTAATGCAAAAGTCTGAATTCCAGTAACAGAATAAGATAGAACATGTTCTACTTTAGGCACAGTCAGCACACTCTGCACCACGTCCCACCTCCAAATTGGGGATGCTGTGTATCCATAGCCATGGCAGAAAATACACCTTGATCCCTGATCCACATACTGAACCCTGGGTCATTTACAGTCAACACAGATTTGCTTGCTCTTGTTTCTGGAAGGGAGGCTGAGAAGGCCAAAGGTGCTGCACTTGGTGAAAGCCTTCTTGTATCTTCACATGATGGCCGGTCCAACGGTGGGGAGAATCCACTTCTGTGAACCTTGCAAGTAATGACATTAATTCCTACACAGGAACTCTGCTCTCAGGAGTTGATGCCATCTGAAAGACCCCATCTCTCAGTGCCATCACACTGGGGGTTGGGTTTCTACCTTGGAATATTTGATAGACATTGCACATTTATGCCAAAGAGACATGAATCAGCTTGAGCATTCATCACCATGTAGAGTGCTCTGGTCTTTTCTTCTCTATCTTCCTAGGGAAAGCTATGTTACCTACTGCAATAATCAGAGCCCTAGAAAGAGTGGACATTGATCTGAGACTTGATCTGGCACATATTTGGGTTAACTAACTGAAGTTTAGGCATTTTTGATGCATTTTTGTTCTACCATTGAAAACCATGATCATAAAACTAAAAATGATGATGATCATAAAACTAAACTGTGAGGCAAGAGAGCTCAGTGAAGTAGGTGCCTGCTTAGGCAAGTGCAGGGACTGGGGTTCCTACCTTGGCATCATATGCTGCACCAGCCCCACCTCCAGGTATGCTGAACCAGACACCGAGACTGAGTGTGGTGGTGCACACCTGTAATTCCAGCTCTGGGGAGGCTGAAAACAGGAGATAAATAGGATTCCAAGCTGAGTAGTGAGACTATATATGTAGACTGAGAGAGTATATATGTGTGTGTGTGTGTGTGTGTGTGTGTGTATAGTGAGTGTGGCAAATCCCTGTCTGAACAATAAATACACCTGTTGTCTACGCATGTATTGTGTATTTTAATTTCTACTTTAGACATTTATATGCAAATAAATGTGGCCGGTGCACTAGCTGATATTTATAAATCACTTTCCTTTACCCATACACCACTTCTAGTGTTAGAAATAATGCAAGAAGAGAATCATCAGGTTCCAGTCCATCCTAGTGCATATTTTTGGTCGGGAAGGGATCAATACCATGATTCTCATCAGTTTACCGTTGCAACCAACACACCGTGCCCTTTAAAATTAATTTATCACAGGACACGGAGGGCAACCTCATGAAAGAACGGGGTCCATTTCAGGGCTCTGGAATGACACATAGTATTCCAGATGGCCTTCAGGGGAACAAGAAGGGAAGGATTTGTTAGTCTGTAGCCTCTGATTTGATTCTTCCTTAGATTTTGTATTTTCTTTTTTATATGCTAGGTCTTCTCTGCTTGAGCTGTTTTCCAGATGATCCTTAATATAAATGTTCTGTTTAAGGGGAAATGCCAACTCTTAGTCATCTAGAAAAAAATACTTCACTCTGGCCTAAGATTAATGAGTATAGAAAGCAATAGGAAGCCCAGATTCGCAAGGATGTGACTTCTGGATCCTCTGTAACAGAACACCAATATATATGACAGATAACTGCAGGACTTGTCAGCTGCAAAGGGAAACAAAGGCCTTCCCCGCACTGTCCCTGTTCCCATCCCTTTCTTCCTTGAGGTTGGGAAATCACTGGTATATTTGTTTGCCTAATGGCTCAGCATCGTAATAGCACCCTTGATTATTAAAGGAGTGGGGATTGAAGCCACATCAGCCTCAACCCAGATTCCCTTGCCTATGGAAGTCATTTAGCTGTATTTTTTTTTTTAAATTCCAATATGCTAGGACTTCTTCCTTTATTATTAATTTTATTAAGAAACAAATAGCAGTGACACAGTTTCAAAACAAGTTAGTAGGACAGTTACAATAATTAATACATTGCATATTGTTGTCTTCATAGTAGTTACTCATATGACAAGATGCAGACATTATATCCTGTCCAAACACTATTAGTCCAAATCTTTCTTCTCATTCAATTAAGAGAAAGTAGTTGTTTATATATCCTAACAATTTTGTATATACAGATACAGAATGGTCCTTCATGTATATCCCCTTTTTCAGTTTAGTTTTGTCAGAGATGGGTATTGCACTGCCATTTAAATATTGTAGGTGTGTGAATTCAGCAAAATAATCCAATATAATCCAGTAGTCCATAATAGTAGTGGGTTATCCATAGGATTGGCAACGTCAGAAGTTGATGACTTGAGCCTTTTACAGCCCAGCATATTAATATGGCTTTACTTTAGGAATGTTTTAACTATACACTGAAGTTCCCAATTAATATCAGACAGGAAACAGGAAGAGGGGATGGGATCATAAGAAGGTTCTCATCTCGTTATGTCCATTTCACGGAGGGTGTGTGAGAGCGGTCAAATGATCTCTTCCTCCATCCCCTAAGTGAATTCTGGACATGTGTTACTGAAAGGCAATATTGAGGTTGTGGGAGAACAGCTGAGATCGTGCAAAGAAGCTGGAAAGACTGTCACCCTTCCAGAGCACCTCGGTAGCTGATAATAAAAGAACTGTTGCGCCTTGACCGGCAACCTCCTTGGCTGGCTCCATAGACCCTTTGTCAAAATTCTACATCAGCATGTATTGGGCTGGGCACACAGCATGTTGGAAAGTCACCCAAAGTAGAAAGCCAGGGCTGCGGATCCATATATCCATCCCTTGTCCGGTATATCATTTGTAGTCTGTATCACCGCTCTAATTCATACAAATGCTGCCACAGGTTTTTTTTTTTTGTTGTTGTTGCTGTTTTGTTTTGCTTTTCCCTAAAACAGCTTTTAGTAAGGATGGTAATGAACTAGGAAGCTTCCCTATTGGTAAAGTTTTCAGCGGGCTCTGATGTTCTAGTTGTTGACTTATTGACTGGATGCTCTTGCGTGTGGGGAGAAAGGATTAAGCAAGAAGACACATAGCTAAGTCAGAATAAGAAAACAAGCTGAACTGCTTGCTTTGCAGTGACGCCTTTAATATGATGAAAATATTAAATTATTCATCTTTAGACTGTAGGCCAGAGACACTTGAGAAATGAGTTAGAATCTCTGACACTTCAAAAAAGCAACTATCAGGACTGGAGAGATAGCTCAGTGAAATAAGTGCTTCCCAGACAAGCATAAGGGCCTGAGTTCAATCCCTGGTTCTGCCAAAAAAAAGAAAGAAAAAGAAAAAAAATCTTAAAAAAGCAACTATGGGAAGATATTTATACCCAAAAAAGCCATCAGAGACCAAGACTGCATTTCTGTATCATAATGCATTACCTAGTATCTGTTGGTTTCTATCAATTTAGAATATTTGTTACATTTAATTTCATTTTTACTGATTATCTATCTATCTATCTATCTACCAGAATTCTATGACCCAGCAATTTATTATAACTTTTTAGTAAATTTATGATTGAGAAATCTTTGTGTGGAATGCTTATTGGAAGTACGTGTCTAATGACAGAAAATATTTCATCGTTCAGTAGGTTTTTGGCATGAATTCATTAAGAAAATGAATTAAAATCTGAACTAAGCTAGTCTAATAACTAAGTGATTACCACGTGCTCACAAAATTGGGGCAAATAGCACTCATGATCGATGCTTGATAGTAGAGTCTTAAATTTGGGAACACACTTTGGAATTGGTTACACGGAAGCCATTTGAAAAGTCTGTATTTTTAATAAGAATTTGATGAACTGTTAAGTAATAGTGCATATGTACGTGGGTGAGCCTGAGCCAGTTGAGAGAGAAAGAACAACCGTGGAGCAATTGAGAGGACGCCGGTCCTGAGCAGCAAAAGGAGCGACGCAAGCCATGCGCAGAGGAGCTGCCAAGAGGAAGACTCGTCCACGTCAGCAGCTTGGCGTGGGGACGCAAGCGCAGTTCGTCTTTGTAGTCCTAGTCCTGCTGGGGACGCCTGTGCATATTTTCCTTTATTCATTTCTTTTTTTTTTTTTTTTTCTCTCATCGTAAGAGGTAGGAGCAAAGTTATTTGTTGAAAGCAAGAATAAATGAGTATAGCTGAGCCCTGGAAGAGATTCAACACCGTAGGACACCCCCTTCAATACTTCCTTAATTAAGGAAGAAAGGAAACAGACCAGTAGCTCTTCTCTTCTGAATTCCTATCCCCTTGCTTCTCTCCACATTGTTTTCTTCCACTCTCCTCCCTCATTTCTTATCCAGAGCTCTTTTGTTGCCCCTTCCTTCTATGAATATCCCCTCACTACATTCCCTCACTACAGTTGAAAAGTTTGAAAATTCTATCCAATAAAAAATGTACACACTCTCTGAATATCTAGATATTGCTCTACTATTTTTGTTCGTTAAAATATGTTCCAAAAATATATTTTAAAAGAGGCTGAATTCTTTTTTTTTTTTTAATTGTTTGCTTTTGTCCCAGAACTCAAGAGAAATTTGAAGAGAACATGATAACCCCAGGCTTTGTAGAACAGAAAAAAAAAATGAATGCAAGACAAAATGAGGAGAAGCAGTGATGGAGACCTCAGTGGCTGGATATGTGTCCAACCCCTGTGTATTTTCTATAATCAATACATGTGTTTCACAGTCATTTATCACGTAATACCAATAATAGTGCTGAACAATGTACATACAGAATTAAAGAAAATTAATTCCTGCTCTTAAAGCACTTACAGATCAGGAAAGCACGAGGATGGGTCATGCTACAGTAACCAGTAATGTATTGCCAGATGAAGGAAAGTGCTCCCAGTAGGTCAAGGAGAAGTTAATTTGCTTACAGGCTCTCAAAGCTCCAAGGTCTCAGACCTTTTATTCTCAAGGTGTAAACTGAAGGGCCGACCAAATAGCTCAGCGGATACAAGCACCTGCAAACAGGCTCAGGGGCTGGGGGTTCAATCCTGCCAGGCCAGCCCTGCTCCCAGGGAGCACAGAGACAGCAATTGAGACCGGACAAGGTGGGGCAAGGTGGGACATACCTGTAATCCTGGCTCTTGGCAGACTGTAAACAGACAGATCACTATAAGTCTGAGACCCTGAACACCCTGTAGACCCTTCCCTAAAATTAGAAGAGAAAAAGATGTCATTTAAGGGAAGAATATGCTCAAATTAATTATCTTTTCTTTATTTGGTACACTCATTTCCACAAATGTACTTTAGCCCAACCAGATGGTTCTTCTGTTCCTACCTGAATGTGAGACTTGGCTAAATAAGAGCCTCAGTTTGGCTTATACATTAAAATTCCCCAGGGAACTTTGCAAAAACACGGAGTCCTGGCTCCCATGCTGGGGCAATTAAATCAAAATCACTTAGACTGAACTCGGGCAAAGGCGCTAATCACAAATCTCTCCAGCTGATTGTGAGGTGCCTCTGTCGGAGAGATGTGCTACACTTGCGTGTTTAAGATAATTCCTGCTGGGGCACAGGTCTTTGGAAGGGTTCTGGTTCCTTATCCGTGTTCTAACAGAAGCAACTTTTTAATTTGCTGGCCCACGCATCTTCTTACGCTTCTCATCTGCCCACTGCACTATTTGATTAAATTGATATGACGCTGAGTCATTGCTGAGCTATACTTTTTTTGCAAAATTCTTACTTTGAAAATTTGCCCTGCATCATACATATTCAAGAAGGGGCAGCCAAAAGAAATTTTTTTTCTAAGTTGTGCCATTAGAAAAAAAGTGTCAATTTTGAAAGGAGTTATAACTCAGATATTGTTTTGGTTCTACATGTTTTAAAAATGAAGGAGAATATACTGTCAAGTAGAATGAGAGAAATAAATAATTGATGCCATGAACCAAAAAATTAGGGTAGAGAAGCCTTGATGATTTGAATTACTGGGTCCTCAAAGACTTACAAAATAAGAAAAATGAAAGCAAGGTAGTGAGTTTATTTTGGAGCTGGGGAGATAGCTCAGTAGAATAATGGCTTCCCTGGCAAGTGCAAGGGCCTGAGTTCAATCTTGGGTTCCACCAAAAAAAAAAAAAAAAAAGAGAGAGAGAGAGAGAGTATTCTCTTTATTTTGGATCTGTACACACTCGCTGATTTCCCTATGGTTTGTTTTGTTTATAGTGAAGTGATGTCTGATGACATCATGAACCATTCTACAATGCCTATAAAGGGTGAAATAAAGGTTGGAGATATTATCTTAGTTCCTAACATTAGGTATTAAATGGTTCACATTTAATAGATTTTTTTTTTACATTTAAAAAGTTTGAATAAAGAGTAGGTGGACATTATACAAAATAGAAGCATTTCAGAAGCATGGCATTTTGTCTTTCCTCTTTCATCCTTTTAACTGTTCAGGTTCTCTTCAGAAAAGAAGTATTATAACTAATTTTATATGAAATTCTGCAAAATTATGGGATTTACATAAAAGTTCTCTCTGCTCTTTCCCCAAGTGGTGACATACAAAATGTTTCTAAACCTTGCTTTTCCCATAGAGCACTGCGGATATCCCAGCACTTGGGAAGCACTGTATTAATTAACTTTTCAGTTAAATTTAAATCTACATATCAAAAGAATTTATTGAGATGCTTAGAATCAGAATAAAAATCTTTATAAATCTTTTAAAAAGAAAAAAGTAGAGCAAAATTTCAAAATGATTATAGGAGAGTAACAATGGTTAATACATCGCATATTGTTATCATCAGAGCAGTTCCTCAGAGTACAAGATATAGACATAAAAAATTATTCAAACTTTTTTTTTCTTTTTTGTAGTACCGGGGATTGAACTCAGGACCTTGTGCTCACTAAGCAAGAGCTTATTCTACTGAGCTTCTTCCCAGCCTCTGGTTCAAACAAAATTAACACACACTTTTCTTTTCAATGAAATAAGAGAAGCTAATAACATCACTATCATAAGTATTTATGTGTGTATGTATAATTTTTTTCTTTGCCCTTTCTTGTTTTCTCCTTTCCCCCATCCAAGTATTCCAATTTCTCTTTTCTTGGGCAGTTTTTTTTTCCCATTTTACAGTATCTACTGTGTGTTTTGGATCTTATTTCCTCATTCAGCTTTTCACACTAGGGAGACAATGCAGTATTAACACATGTGGGTCTGGTTTGTCTCACTTAGGAGGATGGTCCTGAGCTGCATGCATTTACATGTAAAAGCCTCAAGTTTAACCCCCTTCATGGCTCAGTAGTCCTCCATGATACAAAAAAGACCACATTAAGGCTGATGAGATAGCTCAGCAGTCTAAGTGCCTGCCTGGCAAGTGCGAGGACCCAGGTTTGATCCCCTGTTCCACATGCTGTGTGGGTACCAGCTGAAATGGGGCATGGCGACACACACCATTAATCCCAGTGCTGGGGAGGCTGAGACAGGAGGATCACTCCAAGTCTGAGCTGCGTAGCAAGACCCTGTATCAAGTAAATATATAATTAAATATTTTTTAAAAAGCAAAATAAATAAACAAATAAAAAGTCCGCATTTTATCTATTCCTCAGTTGATGGACATTTGGGTTATTTTCAAGATTTTACTATTATAAACTATGTTGTTATAAACACAGGTGCACATATGTCACTCTGGCACGATGTTTTTAGTTCTTCTGGGTACATAACCACAAGGAGAATACTTGGGTAAAATGAGACTTCAATTCCTATATTTTTGAGGAATCACCACACTGATTCCACAGCGGTTGCACCAGTATACATTCCCACCAACAGCGGAAAGGAACTCTTCTGTTCTCCGCAACCCCACGAGTACTTGTGGATGGCTGATTTCCTGATAGCCATTCATTCTGGGGTGAGGCGCAATCTCAGTGTTATTTCAATTTAAGGTCTCAAATGATCAGTGATGATGAATATCTATATCTATATCTATCTGTCTATCTATCTATCTATCTATCTATCTATCTATCTATTTATATATCTATGTTGTGTTTCTTCATCTGAAAAGTGAGTACTCATTTTAGATGCTTATCTTGAGAAATCCTGTGGCATAGCATCTTACAGAAAGGAAAATAAACTTGTAAGATCAAACGTACTATAAAGCAAATAAATAAATAAATAAAAGATCCAATGATTTAAAATTTATACACCAGTGAACTTGCAGTTAACCATGAGGGAATGCTATGTTTAGACTCGTGGCTCAAAAATATGTTGAAAATTAACACGTGGCAATGATCAGGAATAACCACGAATTCATAAGAATGCATCACTAAATTCCTCTTCAAATTTTATGAGTCAAATGAGAAAACATCCTGCCCATTTTCCTTTGGCGGAGGTCTTCAGGATCTGTATATAAGCAAGTGCTTTAGGATAGGAGTACTAGGTATGGCTGGACTCTAATTGAATGATTTTTATCTGGAGATCAATTAATTACCTTTTAGAAAGGTCTTACAGATTACCTTACACATTTTCAGTACTATGCGGCTTTACCTAGTAGCTTTTTACCAATGCATTGATGACAGATTGGGAGTGATTTTTAAAGCTATAAACAGTACAAATAGGACAGGGAAAGTGAATGGTAATTCAGGGGAGTCATAATTCAAGAAAATATTGACATTATGGAACAAGGGGCAAATTAAAACCAATTTGAGTTTAAATCCAAACTATTCACTACCCACGTGCATGAAAGTGGATATGGCTTTGCAACGCAGACAAATGCTGGGTACTTTGCAGCTTTGCTGTAAATAGATTCTGCAAAACACCCCTTGCATGCTTCCATGCTGAGGATTGGGATTGCAAATGGATGCAGAAATGTTGTCTGCTTGCTTGCTTTCTTCCTCCTTTGCACGACTTTCTGTTCTGTCTGTAATTTCATTTCGCTGTTAGTTTCTGACTTCTATCTTGGTGTTCCTTAGTTCCATTTTCTTCCCATGCCTATTCTCTGTGCTTATTATACCCCTGATATTATAGTGATACTGAGGAATCTCCTGTGATCTTCTTCCTTTTATTATATCATCCCACATATTTCTCTTTTAAGAATTTCTGTATAGTTCTGTTACAGACTTATACACACACACACACACACACACACACACACACACACAGTTGCTTCTATCCACAGGACATTTTATGGGAGTTTTAGACAAATAAAATTGGATATGGTGTTTACTGGTTTACTTTGTTAAATTTAATTTAAAAATAATAACTGAGCCAGGGAGATAGCTCAGTGGAATAAGTGTTTGCCAGGCAAGCACTACCTGAGTTCGATTCCTGGTACCACCAAAAGAACAAACAAATAAATAAAAATAATAGTTGAATACATTTATGACACATATGGCTACTTGACATGTGTACAGTAGAATGTTTTAAAGTTATTAACAAATTTTTCACTTCACATACTTAGCCTTTTTGCTGCAATAGGTCTTGAAAACTAATTTCTCCTGCTGACTTAGAAATTTGCAAGCTCTGTCTAACATCCCTCTTATACCTTTAACTCATCGTAAAGCCTGTCAAATAGCTAATAAATATATGGGGAAAAAAGATAATCAGCATAGTGTGTTAATCATCAAGGAAGGCCCTATTGCCACTGCAATGGGTCAACTTCTCACACCTGTTAGAATGCCTGTTACCAGAAAGATTACAGATAACAAGAGAGGCTGAGATTGTAGGAGAAAAAGAGCTCTTGAAGAATATTGGTGAGGATGTTCCTTAATACAACCACTTCAGAAAATAGTACGAAGGTCTGCAAAACAATGAAAATGCAGTAACCATGTGAGCCAGAAATTGACCTCTAGGTATATAATCAAAGAAAATAAAATGAGTGTATTGAAGATTTCTGAATTTCCAAGTTTACTGAAGCATTATTCACAGTGTGGAATCCACTCGTGTCAGGGGATTAACAGGTAATCAAATGAGGCATTTGTACACAGTGGGATATCAGTCAGGCTTTAAAAAAAATCCTATTGTTTGGGAGAACCTGGATGAAACTAGAGGCTACTGTGTCAAGTGAACTAAAGGAACACGGGAAGACAAACTATTCAATCTTGATCTGATCTCCATTAGCACAAACCAGCAGGCAGCAAATGTGTAATACAATTGCATGATCATTAATGCAAATTATATACTCAGGAAAAGGGCAGTAATAGTTCCACATACCAGTGACCATTTGACTATTATATTCATATCTGCTCCTCATAATGTAGAAACTGAGTCCCTTAAGAGATTCTTGAAGTTCACAAAAAAATAGCATGGAAAGGTACAGGGCTTCTTATCTTCAATTACTCAAGTGATTATAATGTACCAATTAAACATATCGCAAATAGGGACAGTTGTAGGGATCTGTTGGTCTCTCAGTGGTGCCTGAGAGAAAATGGTGAGAGGATTTGGAAAATAAAGACAAGAAAGAACAGCTGAGGTCAGTGGCGGACCATGCCTGATTTTCAGATGACCCCAGAACAACATCTAGGGAGGATGTTGTTCTCAAGACTGAGGTAGCTTGACTGCTTTAGGCAATGAGGCCTTATCCTGCCCTCCCAAATACGTTCAATTTCCATCTTCAGAGGCTCTCAACAGACCGGAAGCAAAACTCAGGTCAAATTTTATAAAGACAAGATAGAGACTTTGTTTTAGACTAAAGACAACCTGGGTTCCATGACCACGCCCTCTTCCTTTGCTTTAGGCATCCTCATTGTTCATAAACCAACATGTAACACCGAGCACATCAAACTTCCACAATACTGTTTAGCTTACTGCTTGCTTATCTTCTCAAAACTAGTGTTTCTCTATCTATGGGATGAAGTGTAGCTTAGTCAGTATAGGGTAAAATGACCGAGTAAAACAGACTAGATGGGTTAAACAACCAGAATTTATTTTTGAACTGCCTCCTCCCTATTAGATCTTAAAAGAGAGATAGCTGTGAGACACCTCAGTGGACTAAAGTGCCTGCTTGTGGGCCTGTGAGATAGTTCAGTGGACTAGAGTGCCTGCTTAGGTAAGCCAAGGGATTGTAGTTCAATCCCCCAAAATTGCATGGCCCAAGATGTGAGCTGAAGCCATTTCTCTCCTTAGGTAAAGCTCTTTCTCTGGCTTATAAAGGGCTGCTTTCTCATTATGTTTTCATACGCAAGACACAATCAGAGCCAATCATTGGGGCTTTCCTTATAAAGACGCTAACTCCTTCATGAGGCCCCTACAATCATGAATTTATCTAACTCTAGATATTTCCCAAAGACACCTTCTCAAATACTTCCTTTAGTGATTAAGGGTTTGGAGGCTGGTCAAATAGCTCAGCTGATTAAAGCACCTGCAAGCAGGTTCAGGGGCCGGGGTTTCGATCCCTGGGCTTGCAGTGCCAGCCCTGACCCCCAAGGCATGCTGAGCCAGCAATTGAGACTGGGCATGGTGGCTTCCACCTGTAATCCCAACTTTTGGGAGGCTGTAAATAGGCAGATCACTAGAAGTGTGATCTAGTTGTGAGACCCTGAATACCCTGTAGACACTTCCCTAAAAAAAAAAAAAAAAAAAAAAAAAAAAAAACGAGATTAAGGACTCAACATGTATATTTGAACAAATCATATTCAATGTTTTTGTACTCTATTTCCAAACTGCTTCCAGTTTTATTTCTTCATGTGCCCTTTTTGTTCTTTATTCACTTTATCAGTCCATGTATTCTTTATTCTGATATTCTTTATACCCTCATGACTTCCTTATACCACATATCTCTATCCTTGTTATCCAGATCCTACTCATCTTTAATTATATTTACACTCTCCTTTTAACCTTCTCCAATTCCTTATTACTTAAGTTCCACATGAACACACAGAGAAGTGATAGTTGTGTTAATTATCCCACTGCCACATTGCCATTGATTTTTTGAATCAGCAACCATGTCTTAAAATTTTTTGAACTGAACAGAGTTCTATGAAACATTATTTTTGGTCTCATTCAAGAGGTCTTCATCTACACAACAGTATTTAATGAACACTCATTTCATCCTAGCAGGTTAAATATGAATATTGCATAATTGGATTCTTCAAATCTCACCTCTCTTGAATGTGCCTATGTTAATACTTTAGACGAAGTGGTCCATCTTTTTTAGCTTTTCCATTTATAATTCTAGTTAAAACGGTGCCTTACTCTGGCCCACGAGAGACTCTTGAAAGATTCTGCTTATGCTTCAGATTTCATGAAGAAACAGAGAAACAGTAGATACAATGTCCTTTGAATTTCCCCAAATGTCAAAATAGCCAAGAAAAATAATTGGCAAAATTAAACAAAATAAATTAATTACTTCTTTTCTTCACTGTCTTAGCCCAGTGTCTGGCAATAATAAGCACTGAATAATTAGCTTGAATGAAAAATGGAATAATTTTCCTGTCAGTTGCTGCAATCCACCAGCACAGGAATAAATCGGAGACAGCAAAGTCAGAAATGGACTGCAGAAACTGTCTGGAGCGAGTTGTTTCCTTTCACCCTCTGGCGCCCTTTCCAGTGCTTTTTGGACTACATCCTTTCCTTTAGACCATAATGCTTTTGGGCCAGTGAGGTAGCTCAGCGGTCTAAAGTGCCTGCCTAGGCAAGCTTAGGTGAGTGGGAAGAGACTGAGGCTCAAAACCAGGCATCACACGCTGCGCCAGCCCTGCCCCCAGGGTGAGCTGAGTTGGCCACAAAGGGAAAAAAATAGACCCTGATGCTTTGAGAGTTTAAAAGTACGACCTCCGAAGGACATGAAGAAGGAGCTTACAACAAGTGCAATCAGAATTTACAGCTGTAAAAAGACTCAGAAAGAAAACCATATGAAAGAGAAGTTAGGCTCACTTAAAAAAAAAAAAAAAAAAAGCACATGGTAATTCCTCTTTCTTTCCTGAGCTTCAAAAAGATCTGTATTACAAGTAAAAGACAAACTCAAAGGTATCTTGAATTCTTTCCAGGCTATAGGATCTCTTTAGTTTTGTTTTTTCTCTGCGGATCCACTACTTGTGTTTACATTTTGGGTGTTTACCTCTAAGGGAGTAGTTAGTGGGGAAATTTTAGTGAGGACCGCAGGTGAACCAAAATAGCTCTCTACAAACTGCCACTTTGTTGACCCGATTCAAAAAAGACAAAATGATTCGACTGATTGATCTGATATTTGAGCATTGTGTGTGCACTCTGAGCTTTGGAGGAATCACCAAGCAGGCATTTTGGGGAGTTTCAACTTGACTCTATATTTCTCTGGCTCTTCTTCTAAAGTTCAATAAAGGCCATCTTTCACAATCACATTCTTCCACTTCCAGATAAAAACGCAACCACACCGATTATTTTCTCTATGTGAGAATTAAATTTTTATTTGCTTCTCAAAAGTTTCTTCTGCCTTCCACATCGAAAGAAGCTTCTGGGATCAGTGTCCTTGTTGAGGCCTATTCCCGGCATGCTCTCCTTCTTTGAATCTCTGCCTTGTCCAAAGTGAGATACAGCGGCATCTATTACTCTACATCACTTGTTTCCAGAAACAATAGCCCGTGGGGATTTCATTATTTATGCTCTCTTCTTCTGCCAGTGACGCGACGGCCTGTTGCTTGCCAAGAACTCTGCTTTTCCACGCCAGTGGTTCCATCCCCTCCAGCATTTTCTCAGATTTAATTTCTTATGAAAGAGAAAAGGATATTGTTGGGGCTGCTGTCAGATACAACTTCAGCAATGAATACATTAGGCTTCATTTTGTAAACTGCTTAGGGCTAGATCTCAGGTGATGACAAAGGTGTTAATGCTGTTCATCGTGGTCGTGGGTAACGACAGCGACAGTGCTGACCAATGGTAACGGTGGTGATGGTCACGGGGAGGATGTTGATGGTAATGACAGCGGCGATGGTGACGCAGGTAGTGATGAGATAGTGCTGGTGCTTATTTATTGTCAAAATTATCTTTATAAAATACTGAGTCTTCAGCCGGGCGTGGTGGCGCAGGCCTGTAATCCCAGCACTCGGGAGGCTGAGACAGGAGGATTGTTGTGAGTTCGAGACCAGCCTGAGCTACAAAGTGAGCTCAAGGCCAGCCTGAACTGCACAGTGAGACCCTGTCTCAAAAAGACCAAAAAAAAAAAAAAAAAAAAAAAAAATACTGAGTCTTCTGTGATGATTTGACCCAATTGTATAGAGGAGGAAAATATGACAAGAATTCAATAATCTAAAATAAGAGCAAAAATGAAACAATGAAAACTTAAGATGGTACAGTATTTTAAAACAGGAATTGAAACTTAACAATTTTTGTTATGCTACACATTTCTATCACCAAATTTGTTGCTCGGATTACTAGATACTGGCATGAATATGGATCAAAGAATTAAACATTAACTTTTGTCTTTGTCCTAGTTGTTTTTATTTTCCTCTTGAAAATTAAAAAGAAAGTGATAACAAGTAAGAATTGCCAGTATAATGCAATTTGACTGATTCTTAATAATGGAAAATAATTAAGTGGGTCCTTGGAAGACCATCTGGCAATGTAGGCATTTTTGCTTTTCACTTTGTCTGCAGTCTAAGTTTCTATTAATTTGTTATATGTAAGAGTTCCTACTAAAGAAGATAAATAAGGTTCCATAGTCTTTTATATTTGTTTCATTTGATTAAAACAAGCTACTTATCAGAAAGCACTTACAATGCTTCTCCCAGTATTCAGTACTCATTTTGACACTAAGTCATTTATCATGCTCCTTATTTCCAGGTTGATATGTTTTATGGACAATATATGATATTCATTTATCTTGTAAATATTTATTAAATGGTTTTCTTTTCTTTGTAATGTATTTAATACAGGGTCTACAGATTGGACTCATAGTGAGTTAAATGGTTTTCTTTTCTTTTTTAAGTATTTAATATAGGGTCTACAGATTGGACTCACTGTACAGATTGGACTCAGTGATCCTCTACTTTTCAGCCTCCCAAGCACTGGAATTACAGGTACCCACCGCCATGCCCAGTCTCAGTTGCCATCTCAGCACTGGCGTGATACACTGGATATTGAATTCCAGTCGCTGCATCTGCCTAAGCAAGTGCTTTAATCTGTCAAGATACCTGGCTGACCCTGAGTGTTTTCTTATATTCTAGATGCTGTGCTAAACAGAGGAGATTCAGTGCTTGCCCCAACTCTAAGTAAGGACATAGAATTTCAAGCCCAACTGCACAGCAAGTAATTTGTTGCACTGGAAATACACAAAGCATATCAAATATAAGAGGCAAGGCTCATGCGATGGTGAGGGGTGGCTTTACAGTGAAAAGTGAAGACTTTCAGGGAAATTTTAAGCAGTGAAACTCTCCAGAGTGAGGAAGTTAAATACGTAAAAGCACACTGACTTGGATACATGTAGCTTTTTACAATCGCTTCAGTTATTCAGCAGTGCTCCCAAGACTTACTCAAGGAAAAGCACAGGATGGGAGAAGGCAAGTCTGATTTTAAGTGTGGCTTGAAAACTAGACGCACGCCATCAAGTGGAAGTTCCTGTAGGCCATTCTGCGTTGATCGTTTTCTTTTTCTTAGGTGTCACAATATTTTTATTTGGGAAAAATATTCCCTTTGATGTTTATTATTTACTAAACCATGAACCTTATTTAGTTTACTTTTCTGTGCATACCCATTAAAAAGTACATCTCTTCATCATTAAAAACTGTATTTCACTTGGCATGGCAGATAAGAAATTAATACTTCTTTCTACCATAAAATTTAGACTTTCCTCATAAATTAACAAATCCTATATGGATTTTTTGTGCTGCTGCTAAAAACAGGGTTAGTAAGGGACACAGACACATGGGAAACAAACTATAAGCTGTAATACTAGTTAATAATGAAATATCTTAAACATGGTTTAAATGTTAAACAGAAAAATGTTCCTTCTGTGTTAAATAATGTAAGATGAATTTGCCATTCATTAATGGACCAATACCACCAATAATGGGAATAATCTATGCAAAGGGTAGTCTCATATACAAAACAGGAGAAAGAAGAAACAATTACTTAATATTGGCAATTGCTTTCAGCATAAAATATGTGATTCCCACTCCTTTCTAAAATTATCCAGAGAACTTTTGAAAAACACTGCTCAGTCTTATTCCAGACATGTTAAATCAAAAGCAAGACAGGCACTAAGTAAATATTAGCATGGCATGCGTGGATGATATATTTTCTATGTAACTAGTTTATTATAAACATGGCCTGAGTATTCTTAATCTTGGGGATTGAGAATACAGGGAATGAAAAGACATAGACAATTAAATGGAAATGAAGTGCGCATTATAAACTCAACTTACCCATAAATTACTGTCAACTGAAGACCCCTTTGTCTGCTTTACCTTTAAAAAGGTTCTATTTCTTTACTCTTTGGAGACTTATGAGTCAAATAAAGAAGCTTGTGGGTTTCGATCAGTAGTTCTCAACCTTGACTATACACGGACTCATTTGAGGAGCTTTCAAAAATATCTCTGTTGACTATTTTCAACAGCAGAATAACATAATTGTTAGACAGAGCATGGCAAAGAAAAATGTCTGGGCCCCTCTGATACCAACTACAACTCTGACCTGTCAGTGATGGTAAGATTATAAACCCATAATAAATTCAGAGAATAGAAAGGAAATGGTACCTTCAAAGGGAGAAAAAAGAGTTTTAAATAATGTAGGAAGACTGAAAGATGATTGCCAGACTCCTGCCTTAGCACCTGAGAATGGGCAATGCAATATGCTCTGATACGTTGTTATCAAATAATTCAGTTTCAGAAAACAGGTAAGGCCCTTCACACAGCTCAGTGGACTAGAGCCTGCTTCAACAGAGTTCATTGGTTAGGGTTCTATTCCTGGGGTGCCATGCCTGCCCCATCCCTGGGGAGTGCTGAGAGGGCAATTGAGACTGGCCGCAGAGGCATGAGCCTGTAATCCCAGCAGGTGGGAGGCTGAAAACAGGAGAATTACTATAAGTCTGATCTACATAGTGAGACCCTGTACACCATGTACACTCTGTTGACCCCACCGAAGTTCATTAAAAAAAAATAAAGTACTTGTGCAGATATGATTTATTTCACTTATGAGTATGCCTTCAAGTAAAACCTGAAAGAGTAAATAAAATCTGAAAGGCATGATAGGCACCGTGAAAGGGAAAGAAACTGTTCAAAGGGAAGTAACAACTCACAGACACACACACACACACAAACACACACATATATACAGTTTGATAATTGTACTACTGATTTCTGCTTGTCTATTAAAAGGAGAAGCTAATGATAACCATTTTTTCTCTCTCCTTTTTAATTTTTTAACCCACTTTGTATGTTCGTATCTAGTAATCTGAACAGCTAATTCAAAGACAACAATATGTAACATAAGAAACATCACTTAGCATTCTAATTAGTGAAATTCTGTAGCATTTTCTAATGTTTTATTTTAGATATTTTTATTTTTTAAAAGATAAAAACTAAGGACAAAGAACATAACTAAATAATTGAACATTTGGAAGAATAGACCATAAGTGGAAACAATCCTGCAGAAATGTAAGAATGCCAGAGAAGTGGAAAATACAGCACTCTGTAAGAAAATATAATTTTTCTACAAATTTAGAACCCATGTTCCCGTTTCCTGTTTGAGTTGTGGAGTGGTTTGACCCCTGTGAATCAAACTTTCCTCCATCTTATTCTAGAAAAAAAAAGAGTAAAAAAAAAATCTGAATGTGCACCATTATTTTTCCTCAAATAAATGTACATTTACAATTGGAGAAATAGATAAATTCTCTTCTATACAACCTCACAGAGATAAGTAGAGGAAAGGGGAAAAAGGGAAAATAGCAAATTATTAATTACTTTTACAGACATAGGAAGGAGTAAGGGGCTAAGGTTTTACTTTTCAGACAGACAAAGCTAGCCTGCAATTCTCAACAAAACAAACTATAATTTGACAATAAAACCATCACCTAAACATACTTAAATATTAAAATGTCATTTTTTTCACCACCCTCAAACAAGGGCTGCAGAATCAAGGGGCAGAATGTACTTGCTACTTCATTAGCAGCTTTATGGTATTTCCTTGGATTTTGTCCCTTACGCTTGGCTTTATTTTTGAGTGTGGATAAGTATCAGGAACAAAGTTTATTAGGTGGGAGCCCATGCCAAGAAGGCCAACGCAGGAAAGCAAACCAGGTGTACAGAGCAAGGAAGTTTGCCCACTTCTTCCACTACACTGTGGATCTAGTATGCTAATTCCAACTCATTAATGATTAATAAAGTCCCCGTTCATAGTTTCAGGAAAAAAGGCATTGAGATACATCTGGGTAGGATACCCAGCAACACTTGTGGGTGACAAAACAATAATCATAGTGATCTTCCTGTTTTCAGCCTCCCAGCGCTGGGATTACAGGTGCATGCCACCATGCCAAGAGCCAGTTGCCAGCTTAGTGCTCCCCGGAGGCTGGGCTGGTGCAGCGGGTGGTGGCAGGGTTAGAACCCGGACCCCTTTCCTAAGCAGGTGCATAGTCTGCTGAGCTATCTCCCCAGCCCTAAGAATAAGTTTTGTTTGGTTCAGGAGCAAAGTTTTGTGATTACAGAGATCTGAAAGTGATCCTTCCAATGAGAAAAAAATGATTGCAAAGAAAGACTAGAAATTCGCTTGTTAGAAGGAAAGACATGTTGTGGAAAGAGAACAAAGCATACAAGAAAATCTGAAGTTTGAGCAAGGTGCTGTGAAGTTAAAAGCTCTTTCACCGTGGATTTTAGACTATAAAGGAGCAGAGGTACAGAGAACATTACCTAAGTTTGAAAACTTCTAGGTTTACAAGTTTAGACTTGGAAAGATCTTAGAAGGTTTTGAGTGCAGAGGGTGTTTTGACATCACTGTTTTATGAATGATCACCTATTACTACAATTTACAAATAGGTCCTACTTGTGAGTGCTTATTATAAGATTCAGGCAAAAACTAACTCAATTCCAATTATTCCCTCTGAGCTAAGTAATTTTTATCATCGTCACTTCTTTCCAGATTTATAAAATGGGTGGGGAGCTTGTAGAAGTAACATAAGTGACACGTGAGCAAGGGGACCTCCCTAAGGTGGCACAGCCTAAGAGCACAGCGTCTGCATCAGGCTTGTCATTTGCATGATGAAATGAAGGTGAAAGAGAGTCACGAGCCTCCTTGTGATTATGAGTATGAGCTCTGAGAATCTCAGAGACTAAACAGTAGTGACAGCCAAAGATTTGTACAGTTTTCCCACTATGCAGAACAGCATGTGTATCAGATAAAATGTAAGAGAGGAAAAGAAGTATTTTCTGGTACTGGGTATCAAAGTCAGGACCTTGCACTTGCCAGGCCAAAAAAAAAAAATATTTTGGCACTGTACTGCCAAACTATATCCCTGGCCCAAAAGAAAAAAAAAAAGTGTATGTGTTGTTGATATGGATGTCCCAGGCAGACCCAGAATCAGCTTGGATCCTGCAACAATTTCCCTGTTACACTGCTTTGTTTTCTTCAAAGAGTCATTGCCTTGATTCCACTTCTAGAGTTGCTTCACCAGATGTTGCAATGTATTGACTATAGAAAGTACGTAATTGCCTTTCGACTAAAATGCATAAAGGGTGGGCCAGGGAGATGGCTCAGTGGAATAAGGGCTTCCCTGGCAAGTGCATAGGGCCTGAGTTCAAACCCTGGTTCTGCCAGAAAAAATAAAAAAAATAAAACGCATAAAGTTCTTATTCTACTAAATGTACCACTGTCAACTTGAGGGGACAAAACTGTCAGTAGCTCAGGACCCTTGTGAGAATAAGAGCACCTTTTCTCTGGAGAGATTCCTGTGGTATAAAAGCAGTGCAGTTTCCTCCGATTCACTAAATCTTTCTCCCTAGGATCTTATATCACTTTCTGAACAGCCAGAACTGCCTGAGGATATGTTGGATCTGCTTTCTGAATCTTGGCTTCTCCACTTATGTGTTTACCAAGCATCTGCTATTCTCCATGCGTAAAGTCTTACATTAAGTGTTAAGTTCATGCTAGGAAATAAGATTGAGCCACTTCCCCTTAGTTGGAAAGGTGTGAATGGGTTCTAACTGTGGATGGCAAGCTAGGGCAAAATATATTAGTGACTGAGAAGAGAGACACCCAAATGCAGTTTTGAGATGGCAGAAAGAAAAGTTGCCAATTGAGAATTATTTTTAAGTTGAGAACTGAAAGATCTTATGCAACATAGGGACAAAGCAGGGAGGGGTTGGGGTGCTAATAATGAACTAGGAAATAGTATGCGCAAATATAAGAATGTACATGAATTAATGGCTGGGGAAACTTTGATTACTTCGATTCACATTCCAAATCAAGTTTTTCATTTTATTTATTTATTTATTTATTTATTTATTTATTTATTTATATTTATTTATTTTTTGGCAGAACCGGGAATTGAACTCAGCTTTATTCCATTTAGCATAGTGTTCCTTGGGGATATTTTTTCTACAATATGGTAATAAGACTTAACACTCAAGTGACAATGTTCTCTGCTCAAATTAGTTTAAGAAATACTGAGCAAATGGAAGTTAACATGATTGTGTTATGGTCACACCTAATAAACCAGGACACATTGTGACTCACCTAGGAAGGAATTGACAGGTGAAACATTTTTCTAACTTACTTGACAGTGGGATGGTTTATTCCACAGAACAGCCTTGTCATTTTTAGAACTAGTGCTGTACACAGCAAACTTTGAAACTTGTACTTTAACCACATGATGTGATTTTAAAGAAAGAAAAGAAACACACAGCATCCAAGTTTCCTCACAGAATACTGGAATACACATTACATGCATGAAAACATGTATCACACAATCTTTGCTTAGCTACCGGGATTTAGGAAAATTTAAAAATCAGTTTGAAAGCCACCTCTAATAGTTGGCATAGCCTTTATCATGACATCAGTGGAGAAGCTAATGACCTTTGCAACAATCTAATGCAGAATTATAGTTCAGTCTTCCAGGATTTCTTCAAGAGACTGCTGAGATCAGCACTTTAGCATATTCAGTTCCTGTATCTTGAATCTGTCTTATAATAAAAAAGGGCATCTGAAACTTGAATATTTCCTATAAATTCTTCTACTGCAGAGAAGCAATATCAAGATATATTTGATGAGCTGCATAGAATACAGTCGTATAGAATTCACTGCTGTGTGGTCCCCTGGGCATAAATGGCATGGGTGATTACAATGATATTTTCTGTATTATTTTGACTGATCAACATCCATATTGAGACACAGCTAATGTGCACACCAAGCCTAAGCCTTTCCACATCACAAAAGGTTAAAAACAGTGGTGGCGGATTGCGAAGATAAAGACAAATTTCCCTTGTCCTCTTCGACATACGTTCGTGAATTCCCAATGGCTGTATCCATTGTCTCCTTCCTCTAGCGTTCCAGAAATGCACGAGAATCCAATCATCTGATTTATCATTCATGTTTAGGAAGAAATGAAATTGGATAGGATTACTTTTCTCAGTAAGCTGTAAAACCATCCTGTAACTTATCTTTTAAATTAACCACACGGCTAGAAAATAGGAAAGCACTTATTTATTTTGGCAGTTTCATTTTTTAAAATAATTGTTTGGTATCCTACTCCATTTATTCTTCCAGATACATTTCCCCAGAAAGAGAAAAGTATTTATATTGACTTTTTTCCTACTTCTTAATTTATCCCTCAGAAGATATCCAGACAATAACCTCATAGACTTTATCTCATTATCTATAGATTCTCAGCTAACTTTTTGTTATTACTTTAGGTTAGTAGTACATGTGTGTAAAAAATAATGTGCCCACTCCTGCAAGGAGTTGGTACATGTACATAGCACATCTTTTTTCATCCTTCCCTCTTTCTACTACTCCACCCATCCCTTGATCTCTTCCCTCTTGTTTCTCTTTCTGTCTATCTCTCTGTCTCTGTCTTTCTGTCTGTCTGTCTCTCTTTCCCTCCCTCCCTCCCCCCTCTCTCTCTTCCCTACATTTTTGCCGTACATGATGTTGACCCTCCTTTCGTAGCGTTGGGCCATGCGTATCACAAAACCTAATTTCCTTTTTCACTCCAATCTCCCCCACCTCTTGATCTCTTCCCTCCTGAGAATGACCTGTCTCCCTGTGTTTTGTTATTTTTCTCTTATTTTGCTCTATATTTTTGCCTTGGATCTTCTCTTCAAGAGCAAAAGACCATGCAGACTGCATGGTCGCAATGACAAAATACTCAACTTCATCATGAACTGCGGAATATCACTTTTCTCCTTGCATCTTTGGTTCAGCCACTAAGACATGATTGGCCAATTAATGGCAGCCATTTCTTCTTCCATAATTCTCTGAGCATAATTTTAGCAATCTTTATCTGGTTAAAAATTTTGTTAAATGTCTTTTGCAGAGATTTATGAAAAATGTGAAATAATGCTTCCTTCAGTCACAGGGGCAGGACATTTGTGGGCAGGAACCACCAAGACCATCTATAATATACACGTCACCTGGGAATGCTTGGCATAAGGACCTCTGTAAGTTCTTGACTGAGTAGAAATTCTACTTTTTTTCAGAAGAATTCATATTGTAGGTGAAATTTACCAATCTTATATGGGACTTTCTAGCATTTATATTCACTGATTCCCTTAGAAGCTTAATTTCTACCTATCTTCCTACCCAAAATATTCTAGATGATTGCATTGGATAAGACCAAACAAGCAGTGAAAACCAGTACAAGTCAAACAGAAACTGGTTCATCTTTTATTTTGAGACAACAGTGTATCTAGATGTCCATGTTTCCAGGTACCCTTGCTCCATCTTTCTGTCATTTTCTCCTTCTCCTTCCTCTTTCTCCCATACCCCCTGCCACTTCCAGGGTACACTCTCAGTCCCTTTGCTCCATGGTTGGTATCAGAGAGTAGGAGCAGAGGGCCTTTGCTGGAGTCAAAGCAGAACTTTCTCCTTCTGTTCCAGGGCTTCCTTCACCCCTGTTGGGAGCTGCACAAATAGCTTACCAGTGGGCCCTGAGCTTCCACATCTAGCATCTGGGTCTTCCCTTACTTTGCAGCTTGTGGGACCAAAGATGGATCTGGAGAGCAGTTCCCCCAAACCGAAGCCCCTCTACTCATTTGATTAACATGACACCATTTACTGAATGCCAATGTTTAGGAGCATGGTCCAGGTTGAGACAAACTCACAACACAGCTTAGTGACTATCCTCACTTCTTCACATCCTGCTGATCCTAGCTGCACCAGGGACCCAGGAAAGACCAATGGGTCACCTGAAAGATTTCTGTGGGTGAGGATGCGTCCATCAGACCCACCAAGGACTCCTTCATTTACAGTGTAGCCAAATTGCCCTCCCTCAGACTACTTCAGCTTTCCCTGAAACATATCTGGGTCCCAATTAAGTCCTTCAGGAGGGTGTATATAGCATGTGATTGATCCCAATTCTAACATTCTCTTATTATGCATATTACAAGTAAATAGATAGGGTGCACACGTGATTAGGGTTGTCTAAGCATTTTCCCCTTAGAGAATGAAAAGGTATATTGTGTGTATCAATGCTACCTACAAATGTGCATTCACATGTCTTTTATTAGCTCCTTGAAAATTATATATATAGTATGCATGCAAATATTCATGTATTTATATATGGATATACATTATATACTATATGTGTGAATGTATAACATAATAGGTTTTCATCCAGGAAAAGTTATTGTATAGGCATCTATATCTAGAAAAACTTGGCAGTAATCTGTCATGTGCTCCCTCATTAAAAAGAAAAAGGAGAAAGGAAAAGAACAAGAGAGAACAGAAGGGGATGGGAGGGAGAGGAAGAAATGAAAAGAAGCTAAAAGAAAATATAATGTGGTGATCTGTTCAAAATTAAATTCATTAGAATAATTAATGATTTCTCTATTAGCGGCTGATGTTCTGGGATACACTCTTGGACTATATGTTATGTATTCTAAATGCATTATCTCATCTAGTATTTGTAGCAGTTGTATAACTTTTAATAGCAGAAAACAGATCAAAGCTTGGAGAGTATCAAGTTGCACTGCTGTGAAGGGCTCCAGCAGCGCTGCCTTCCTCCGCCTGCAATCCCCAGCACACTTTCCTCAGTTGGTAACAGAGAGGGTAGACAAGCAGTAATTCCATGGGTAGCCAGTTGATTCAAGGGCTAAAGCACTGCTGGAGAAGATGAGCAATAAATGGTTAAGAAAGGTACTATACGCAAATATATAAAATCAAACCTTAAGAGACTGCCAGACCTGTCAAAATGATTAAATATTAGAAGTGTTATAGGATCTAATCTAACAAATATATCTATGTGCATACATGTATATACATATATGTGTATATAAATGTATATATTCATAATCATAATCTTTCATCAGTGGATATTGAGGAAGGAAGTATGAGTACATTTATAATTTTAGTCTTCCTACCAGACTTAAGGCATTTTTTTCCTGTATTTTAGGGAATGGTCTACAGGGTGTTTAGGGTCTCACTACCAGTGCAAACTTCTAGTGATCTGTCTGTCTACAGCCTCCCAAGAGCTGGGCTTAAAGGTGCACACCACCATGCCCAGTCTCAATTGCCTTCTCAGCATGCCCCAGGGGAGGGGCCAGCAAGGCAGGCCCGGGGATTGAACTCCTGGGCCTTGGGCCCAGATTTAAGGCATTGATACCACTATTGTACTCATTCTGTAAATGAAGAAGGTTATGCAGGTATTTCACCTTTTTTAATGTAACACAGGAAGAGACAGAGCCAGTTTATGCCCCTCAGAGGTCTGATTTGAGGCTTTATTCTCTGGACCACTTTTCCTTATTGATTGCATTGTTTCTGTATGTCTTTTACAAGTTAGGAGGAAATTGACAAGAGGTGGATGTGATTATTTTAGAGATTTTTACTTCTTGCATCCAGCACTGATGCATCTTGCAACATTGATTCAGTCTTCTTTATTTTTATTTGACATTTTCTGAGATAGGACTTAAGTAGTAAATTCAAGGTTGCACAATGATTAATGACTACAGGAGAATTCAAAAGCAGCTCATTATGCTTTAGGGATTCTTCCTACCCAGGATGCCACAAAACAAAACTCACATCTATGTGAATCTAGATGATTAAATAGAACGAAGCAAATTTATTTAGAATAAAATCACAAGCTCAGGCTAAGTGAAATGAAATCTAACTATATCAGTTATTTCTCTGATGGATTATGTTTCTGGTATTAGATCTAAACAGTCATTACCATACTCTTAAGTTGTCTAGTTTTTCTCTAAAGGTCTCAAGAATTTGTATAGTTTTGCATTTTGCATTCATCTTGATGATCCATTTTGAATTAATTTTGTAAAGGGTGTTAAATTGTGCTTAGATTCCATATTTTGTAAATGATCTTTGCTCCACTTTACTGTCTTCTGTCATTTTTTACATTAATTTAAATAAAATAATAAATGGTTAAAAGAAAATAGGGTACATATAGACTTTTACTAAACAAAATGACAGGAATTCAACAATGGTTGGTGCACTGCATATGATTGCCTTCAAATTAGTTGTTGAGATTAACAGATAGCTCACTTCACTATATTTATAGGTCTACTTTTAGGATTTATATTCTCTTAGATTATTTTTCTGTTCAATGTTGATATGATTCTACCACTGCAATTTACACATAATCTTTATATCAAATCATTGGGCCCTGCCAGATAGCTCAGGGAACTAAAACACCTGCTTAGGGAGGTACAGGGGCCCGGGGTCAATACGCAGCATGTCATGCTGGTCCCAGCCCCAGCGCCAGGTTGCGCTGAGACACCTACTGAAATGGAGTGTGATGGCGTGTGCCTGTAAGCCCAGCACTTGGGAGGCTGAAAACAGAAGGATTACTACAAGTCCTATTTTCGTAATGAGACCCTATAAACCCCGTACTAAATGCATTTTAAAAAGTCACTGAAAATAGTAAAAATACGAACCATATTATTCCATTTCAGAGCATTGCCAGGCGTGGGTTAATCATTTTAACTACCATCTGTAGGTGAGGAGGTAGATATAATTTTGTTCAAAGATATTTATGCAAATTGACAATGCTAGTGTTTTTTTTTTTTTTTTTTGATGGATAGCCTTTTCTTGTCTTTCTGGTAGAGTCATAGGTATGATCAATTGTCCATAATTATTTGGGAGGGAACTCTGCAAACATACTGCATCATGGGAGTAAACCACAGTCATCAATTTTCATCTCTTACTGAGCATGAGAGTTAAATATGACCCCCTATCAATCCCTTTTCTTTAGGTTGTAATTCAACTATGGCAAACCTTTGCACATGTGATGTGGCAGGCTATTTGTCATTGCTGAAAGCTCTAAAAGGTTCACTACCACTGCTGTGGGTCTTTCTTGTGGTCATTTTCTCAGACATCCTTCCCTTTCAGCACACAGCCATAAATGAGATGTCTGTCTTCCACATGCTTGAGAAATAGTTTCCTCACTCTGTGTTCCCGGTGCACCTGCTCTAGATTACCTAACTTGCTCCCTGGTGGGATTTTCTCCCAACAAGCCAAGGGCAAATTCTGTCTTTTTTGTTTTTTAGTATTTTAGTTAAGGTTCCAGAGATGTTCAGGGTCTCACTAGTAGATCAGACTCATAGTGATTGCCTGTTTACAGCCTCCCAAGTACTGAGATTACAGGTGTGCACCACCATGTCCAGTCTCAATCACCCTCTCAGTGCACCCTGGGGGTGTGGCCAGCATGATGAGAAAGTGGGGGCATGAAACTCCCAGCCCATGCGCCTGCTTGTAGGTACTTTAATCTGCTGAGCTATTTGGCCATCCCCCACACCTTTTTTTTAAATTCTGTCTTTATGAAGACAAATATGCTGCATTTTCTTGCTTGAGGACAAGTTTCATTTATTTTTACTATTTTCCACAAAATTTTTGTCTCTCTTTCCTAGCAGGTTGTTAGCAACATGAGTATAGGTCTGGATCTTACCTGTTCAAGCATGTAGTCTCAGAACCCAATGCCTGGCATATTGCAAGTATTCAATAGATTTTAAACAGATATTATCTTCAAATGGATATTTTAAACAATGTAGTAATATACTTTATGAATACAATCATACTTTCTTATGAAATCATAGTAAGGTTTTTTTTTAAGTAAATGCCAGGTGAATTGAACATAAAATACTCATGAGTTTTGGGAATCATGTGAATTGTCATGTTAAAATATTGTATTAACTTTAGCAGAAAGAGGGTAGACTCTAATAGCTCTAAACATGAGTCTCAGATCCAACAAAAGCTATTCATTAAAATATACCTGTCATCTCAAATAAAAGTTATGAAATGTATATGGAAGAGGATGCATACCCTATCTTAAGCACATGACTAGCATGTCAAAATTATTCTGTTCCTCTAAAATTTTTAAATGTTGAAATGTTTTCAACTTTCTCTTGTATGTTTCCTAGGGACAAAGTTTTAAAATTTTCAAATCAATGGAACCGGGATTCCAGCAAGCCCTGACTTAATCTCTAGTTTTATCACCATCACTGAAGACAACCAACTATGGTATTTTCATGTCCATGCCCATGCTGATTTTTTCTTGACTGTAGTTTCCATATCAAGGATTGACTCTATCTCAGTTTATTTTAAGGAAACAGATTATGATACATCCTGTAACTGCAGGGACTTGGAATTCTGAAATCTGTAGGACAATCTAGAAAGCTTTTTAGAAAGTGGTATGAGTTAACACCATAATCATGTGATCAAATTTCTGCTCAAAAACTTTAGTTTGTACTCTTCAGTGTTTACCTAGTCAGATGAAGTCTATCTACATTACTATAAGAAATCTCATTTACTTAAATTCAAGGAACTGTAAAGGTTAGCCATATCTGCAAAATGCCTTTGTAGTAACACAGACATTAGTATTTAGATAACGAAGAGGTATGGTGACCTAAATAAGCTGACCCATCAAATTAACTACCATCATCATACAATCTTGATGAATATCAGTAAGTTTACAGTAATCCCAGTTCACGCAGTGACAGTTCTACCCACAGAAGTGAGACATAACTGTGTCTTTACAAACACATGGAGTTTGGGGCAGGAATAACCACACCTTGCTCCTGTTCCAAGTGAAAAGATTGCATAATTAGAAACAAAGGCTGAGTCTTTACAGTGCTCCTTTGCTTTCCAGATTGAGCACCACTATTTATTGGATGAGAATGGAAGAATTACTCATCTAACATGCCTTCGTTTTCTTGCCTACCCAGATGAGGATAAAAATAGTACTACACTTCACATCAGGAATTTTCTTTGTAGACATTCAAACAGTGTTAGCTCTTCTTAGTGCTATGGCTTTGGAGCCCATGGAGAAAGGTAAAAGGCAGAGCATATGCACAAATCCCTCCAAGGTGAAGACACACCATGACTGGCATACAGAGAAGTGAGAAGCAGGCAACTTTAGCCTAATGACTTTCTGCTTGGCAGTAGAATAAGCTAAGTCTAGGAGGAATATGGAAATGGGCTAGGTGTATGATTTTTATTCCATTATCTTGTATAAAGGAAAGCTTTCACACATCTTAGCCTTGGAGCTCAGTTCCAAGTTCTAGGATGAAGGAAAGCCAACCACAGAACAAAGGGGATAAGTAAGAGGGGGAAAATCAGATCCCAAATGTTGTTAGAATCTCAGATTGCTCATGAATCCAGTTCACATGGAGTGCATATCCACCACCTGAAACACAAAAACAACTGTCACCTCGCTCGCATGTGCAATGCTTAAAACATAAAAAGCAGCCAATGACTAAGGCGAAAAGCTAATGTGACTGTTTCTCTGATGATTTGTGTGCAAGTGTGTGTTTGTGGTAATGCCATGTCACTGTAGGAGACTAATTGTGAGAGGCGGAACAAAGACCATGCTATTTCATATCCTCTTCCTGCCTCTCTGTCTGCTCCTTTGACCCATCCCTGTGCCTGCCCTTCACATCACAAAGTGACAGATCTTGGAAAGAAACAGGGGACATGCTAATGCAAACACAAAGCTGTCATCATTGCCGTCAAAAGTGTCAGGGTTCAAATAACAATGGTGATGCAGAAGATTCAGTGAAGAATTTTATATCCAAGCTTACTGATATGTAGTGGCTAATCCATAGGAAAAATTGGGGTTTTTTTTTGAGTTGCCTTTGCATGTACCATAATCATTAATATTATGGCTTAGCCTTAGAAATATTATTTCCACCTCCTGTTTTCTCTTAGCTGGCTAACAATACAGTGACCACATTAATTCTTATTTGAGACAGAGGTAGTTGCTTTATACAATGTTCTGTTTTTCAAGTACTTTCTAGTACTTTCCAGCAAAGAAACGCATTTGCCATTTTTACCGTTATTCAAATATTTGTCATAATTCTCTGCTCAGTGATCAGAGTATATATAATTAAGGCAAACAGTCAATATTTTGGAGATGTATTTGTCATTTTAGCTCATGTTTTACATTATGACATTGGAGATTGAAGGATGGAATGAGATTCAGTGTGATCTCAGTTGAATATGACTTAATACTATGTTTCATAATAAAAAAAATTATACAGACTTATGTTCTGTATTTATTATTTTGGAAAACTTTAATTCTATACAGGATAAATCTGAAGCAAGAAAATGACCACCAAGGATCACAATGGTTCTTTAGAGGTGAGAATGTTGGGGAGTAACATATACTTTACTTGAGAATTTTCTTTGTTAAAGAGAATGCAAAAATAATGATTATAAAAAAATTCAGAAATGATGTAGAATTTCACTAAAAATGATCATTGTTAATGAAATTCTGCATCATTTCTTTTGTTGTTGTTGTTTGTTTTGGAACCAGGGATTGAACTTTCTGAATTTAACAATACTTGTTTTCTGCATAGTGTTGTCTTCAAATTAATCATTTAGATTACCACATGCATGCATACAAAATTAGGGGGAGGAGTTATAAGAAATTAAGGAGAGAAAAAAATTAAGCATTACCTGCTCCTTTCCATAGATCAGCAGAACTCAGTAATACAACTATCCAAAGAAACCATCCTGCAGATATACATTGATACATATAACTCCCTCTTCCTCTCCTGTCCTTCTTCTCATCTCATTATTTCATTTCTTTTGAACAGATTCTTTTCCTTTTCATAGTATCTATTGTACCTTTCAGATTTTATTCACCCTTGCATGTTTTGTTAGACTTGCAATGCAAAACAACTTTGCATATGCACTTCTGACTTATTTCACTCATGAATATGGTCTCTAGTTACAACCATTTACCAAAAAAGTGTCAAGTTTATCTATTTTTCATAGCTGAGTAATGACACTCTGTTATGTAAAAATATCATATCTTCTTTATTCATTCCTCACCTTATGGACATTTGATTTGTTTTCAAGATTTAGCTATGACAAGTTGTGCTGCTATAAACATGATCGCACGTAGAGCACTATGCTATGATATTTTCAATTCATTTGGAAAAATACCGAGGAGGGGAATAGCTGGGTTGAGTGGGCCCTCTAGTCCTAGCTTTTTCAGAAATCTCCTAACTGATTTTTAGATGCTTGTACCAGTCTACCTTCCCATCAGCCGTGCAGGAGGGTTCCTTTTTCACTAAAGCCCCTCCAGAATTTGTTATTGATTGTTTTCTTGATGATATCCATTTTGTGGTGGGTGAGATGGAATCTCAGTGTTATTCTAATTTCTATGATCAACAATAACCAATCATGTTGAACATTTTTTTTGTCTATTTATTTGCCATTTGTGTTTCTTCATCTGAGAAGTGTATGTGCATCTTAGACATCTATTTTTGGACTGGGCCTTTGAATTTGAGGAGACTGAATTTTTAAAAATTCTTTATATGTTCTAGATCGAAGTTCTGTGAGGGAGACAGTCAGCTGTAATTTTTCCTAGTTTCTGGGCTTTCTTTTCACTCTGTTGGCGATTCCTTTTGAGGTGCAGAAACTTTTCAGAAAGATGAGATCCTAATTGCTATCCTTTGACATATTTCTTGTGCAGTTTGGTTTTTGTTCATGAACTTTCTATCTACTCAGATGTCTTTAAGATTTCTACCTACTTTCTCCTCCAGAAGACTTAGAGTTTCATTTTTGATATTTAGATCTTTGATCCATTGTAACTGTAGTTTAGGACATGGTGATAAACATGGATCTAATTTTAGCTTTTGATATGTGAAAAGCTAGTTTTTCTGGCACTATTCATTAAAGAGGCTATCTTTTTTTCCAGGAACATGTTTGGCCCCTTTTCAAAGATGAGGTGGCTGAGTGTTCTTGTAATTGTGTCTATGTCTTCCAATATGTTTACTGATTCTTGGATCTGTTTTTTTTTTTTTTTTTGGCCAGTATTATTCTGACTTTTATCCTAGTAGCTTTGTAGTACAATTCCAAGTTAGGAATTGTTATGTCTCTTGCCTTTCCTATGCTTCCCAAGGTTGATTTTGCTGTCCTAGGTTGAACATAAGTTCTTATAAATATAATTATTAGTGTGTTACCCATTTATACATACATGGCAGACACTTATAAACTGATAGTGTTCATATATCAGTGTCTTCTAGTGCAGAGGTGACAATGCATGATATTAATTTCATTTTTTAATATATCGTCTACAGTCCATATGAATTATGTACACAAAACCTTGCAATGACAAAAATTTCAATTACCAAGATACAAACAAGTATAATTACAGGCACGGACTTTTGCAAAGCTCCTTTTTGATGTATACATGAAGGAAAATATGACAATACAGATGATCAAGACAGAAAACTTCAATGAATGGAAATCATTTCTTTATGTGAATACTTAAAGTTGTAAAGATATTAACCTTTCCGAAATTTAATTCCAATACTCCCGTAAAAATCTTGTAATGATTAAAACATTCACAAAGAATTCTAAAATTGAAGGGAAAATAGTATAAAAATATAATTAAAAACAAAACATAAGTGGTACTAGTAATTAGGACTTTTAAATATGTTGTACATTTTAAATACAAAATTACAATAGGAAAAAGTAGCATTGCTGTTATAAGAAGAGACAACAAAATTAAAAGAAGAAAAAAGATACCCCATAATAGGCTCTAATGTAAGCCTATTCAAATAAAATTAATGCATGCAAGTGTTCACTTTTAAATATGTAGAAAGCATAGCATTTCTGAAATGGTTTTTTAAACTAATTAGAAAATACCTATACGAGAAACTTCACACTTTATTCTAAATATAATGCACACAGATTCATTTTGAGTTTATAATGTGTGAACTAGGTCATGGAAATTATCACTAAACATTTACTTCTTTGAGCTGGAGAAAGTGTTTTTGAATGTCACCATGAACTGAGCCTCATTTGCCCCCAAATCTCCTAGAGAAGGGAAGAAGTGTTTTGCTACAAATGCCAATATTCATGAAAAATGCAAGGTTTCGCAAATCAGTAACACCGTAACTAAAATTTCAAATGAGATGTTTTATGTATAAGAATTGCATATTCTCAAAGTGATAGGTCTTATCTCTGTTATGGGATAGCACAAAAGAACATAGCCATCAAATTCCTTTGCAGCTCTACTATTAATACAACAGCAATTGTATAGCAGCTGGCTAACCATCCAGCTTATAACGGTTTACCTTAAGAAAGTGGTCAGAGGTCTATTTTAAAATTTCACAAGTCAAAAAGTTCATTGAAGAATTATTTATCAGGGTGAAATATGGAATGACCTGTATCATAAACAAGACCAGTGGATAAAATTAAATGAGGTCTGGCCACAAAACTCCGTATTATGTACCCATTAAAGGATGTATTGGAAGACTGTTGAATGCCGCTGCAAAATGTCATGGTTGTCCTTATTTATTGGACAGTGTTGTATGTGCCCTTGGGTCAATGAATTGCTTGCTGCTGTGATTGGGCATGAGACAGACAAGATTCCAACAGTACTAAAAGATCACAGGTGTTCCCCACCATGTCAATAGGCTTTTTGACAACGAAGAATAAATCAAAACTGTTCTCTATTTTTTCCCTGAAGTTAGCTAGAAGAACATGTCTGTCAAATAGTCAAGTAAAGGGCTAGGGAGATAGTTGGCTGTCGGGGTGCCTGCCTGGCAAACACAAGGAGTTGGGTCCAATCACCAGTGCCACATACTATGAGGACCCCAAATCCCTGGCACATCCTGCCAGCCCCCAAGACAGGCTGTGACCCCAGGGCTGTGGAGGCTAGGACAGGAGGATCACTATGAGCCAGAGCTGCACAGCAAGACCCCATACCAAATAAATAAATAAAAGATTAAAAGAAAAAGACATTATTATGGGCCAAGGAGATAGCTCAGTAGAATAAGCACTTGCCTGGCAAGCACAAGGGCCTGAGTTGAATCCCTGGTTCTGCCAAAAAAAAAAAAAAAAAAAAGCAAAACAAAATGTGAGATTCTGAATATAGCAAAATAGTATCACGTGCTTTAAAAGAAAAATGAAAAAATACACCATTACTTGTGTCTTAATGCAGACAGTCCTCAGCACTGAATCCTGCACAACACAAGATGTAATGGATAAGTCCGTTTGTTCTTGTCTAAACTGTGGAATGTTATTTAGATTTCAGGCTTCCAGTGGAAATTGTCAAGAAACCCCTCCTTTCCCTTCTTAAATTCGTGTGTGTCTTCAACACACTGTCCAGGAATTTTCCTTTAATTTTCACCTCCTTGCAGGGTTACTTAGGCAGTGATTACACTGTCAGAGGGTGAAAGTCACTGGCTGACTATTTCTAGCCTGTCCACTAAATAAGTCCAGGATGAAATCATTGGCGCAGAGGTGTCAGTTAATTGAGGAATCAGACAGCAGAGAGACCAGACTGGGTGAGAAAATACCCTTATCCCAAGGACAGGGCTCTACCATGACATTCAAGAGCATACACAGATGAACTTGCCAACTAAATTGTTTTCCTCCTCTAATATATGATCCCCTGCTCCAGCACTGACCCACTACTTAATGACCTGGTGGTAAACACAGAACTCAAAGGAGAGCATTAGCTCATGCTTGTGCGTTTTCAATATTGTGAGTAAAATGAAGACACAGATAGCAATTTGAAACTCATTTTCAAGCTTGCATGGATGAAGGGGACACAGACAGGAGCTGAGATGACCAGGATATTCAGGAAATGGGGGAATGGACAGACAAAACCAGCTAACACAAAGCTAAGTCCTCTTCAAAGAGGCCAGTGGTCTCCAGAAGTGCAGTTTAAGAGAGAGGAATCTGTTTCGTCACTGTTTTGTGGGTGCACAATGTACAGAATTTAGGAGAATCCACACCTGAGAAGGTAGCAAGTGACATTCTGTGTGACCTAGCAGTCAGTGTCACTGAGTGGTGAGAGAATTAAAGTAAAATTAGAGACCTAGAATGGTTTGAAGGCTGAGAAAAAAAATCAAAGTAAAATGTCCGCAGAGGACATAAACCAAACACAGAGAGGTTAAACAGCATCTCCAGGATGAGGATGTAGATATTATTTACTCACACAGAGCTCTGTTGTTCCCACAAGCTCAGCCATACAGTGCTGTATAAAAGCCTGGGAGAAATAGAGACATGGTGTGGGTGGACAATGTTTAGTATGGATCAGCGGCAGTCCCTGAAGACAGCATCTTGCATAACTAAATATTTTATTTTTGAGATGAAACAGATTCAAAATAAAAGCATCTCTCAGATAATAGCCTCAAAAAGTCTTGAATTAGAAGAACACATAGAGGCTGGGGGGATATCTCAAGAGGAATAAGCACCTGCCTGGCAAGTGCAAGGTTCTGAGTTCAATCCCCAGTACCATAATAAATAAATAAAGGTGGACACATGCACACAGAGTACACACAACACATACACACAATGACTTATAAGAAGAAATAATAGAACCTGCTACCAGTAAAGTAAGACAGATACATGGTTTGTACAGAATTCATGCATCAAGGCAGTGCCTCAGATTTCACTTGTTCTAAGCAGGCAGAATCAAACATTGAAACGACAGGAATGCTTTCATCTAGTTAAATGGTTAACCTGAGACTGATTTTTTTTATTTAGTCATTAATCATCCCATGACTACCTTTGATAGTTCATAGCCCCCCACATGATCTGTTTACTTGCTTGTCATTGTGCAGTCTAAACATGAAAATCTTTTTATGGTACCCTAAATAATCTTTTCATCTTTTGATGTACATTAACAGTTAAGCAGAAGTCACACAGAGCACAGGTCTACCCAGATTATACCCATCATCCTTTGCAGTCCATTCTACATACGAGCTCAGAAAGCAGAACAATCGCCTGACTTTCCACTGCATGAGCTGCCCCTCCCTGACATTTAAGACAACACCTGCTTCTGAACATTGTAAGGGAGCAGGACACAATTATTAGCAAATCCATTACAAACCTACTTAGAGACATGTAATAAATGGTTACTATTTAAACGTGAATTGTGACCTCATTAATACTGTTAATGAACTGAACAAGCCGATCAAAGCTACATAACTCACCTGCGTTTAAAAATTCAAGCGTATAATTTCTCACCCCAGGAAACTGCACTATTTAAATTTTTGTGTCTCATTCATTTCACTTAAGAGTATGGTCTCAAAATGTGTCCATTTACCTAAAGCGCCTCAGGTTTATCTTTCTTCGTGGCAGAGTAGTACTCCCTTGTATATGAATCACACATTTTTCTCCATCCATTCGCTCCTGGTGGGCATAAGGGATGTTTTTGAGACTCCATTATTAGAAACTGTATTGCAATACAGAGCAAAATGGAGGATACACATTGGAAAACAAGAATTGATTCAAATGGAAAGGGAAACAAATAAAAGGAGAGGGAAAATGAATTTTTAAAAAAGAGAGAATTGGAGGAAAAATGGAAACAGCTTTTGTAAAGGGAGAAAGTAAGAAAGGTTGAAGGGAAGGGAGAGGGAGTGGAAAATAGATTTATGATACAAGGTGTACAGGTACAAATACTCCATGATGAAATGTGATCTTTATGTAGGGCAAACAAGTACTAATAAAAATAATTTAGAAAGAAATAAAATGGAACAGACCTATGTGCACCAAAAGGTATATAGTTTCTAAGTAACAAAGCAGTAAAATAATATCTAAAGTAGATCTACTTTATACCTGGCCATTTCACAAATTGTAAAAGTAATTTTCATTTTACTGTAATTCCTCCCTTGATAGCATCAGTTGTAAGGCATTTCTTCAGTCTGTACATATTAATAAGCCTAGACTGAGCTCAAACCCTTTTGTAAGCATTACTTCATTTCCCTCTTTAATTAATAACGTTCTGATCAAATGTCACTCCACTATAAACAATAAGAAAACATCACCATCATCATCATCATCATTATTATTTTGTATTTTAGGGAAAGGTCTACAGGGTGTTCAGGGTCTCGCTATTAGCTTGCACTCATCCACCTGGTTATAGCCTCCAAAGAGCTGGTATTGCCGCGTGCCACCGTGCCCAGTCTCCTAATGCAATGTGCCAGTCCATTTCTTTTAAATGGTGAACTGAATCCATTTACAATGATGGTTATAACTGATATGTATTTACCTGCTGTTGTTTACTCCTTTTTCTCCTGTATTTGATTGTTTGTCCAGTGGGTTCCTTCTGTTCTCGTTCATGGAGTTCTGATCATTTTGGCCCCTCTCTAGAACATCTTTTAGCAGTCTGTGTAGGGCTGACGTTGTCATCATGAAATTCTTCAGTTGTTCTTTGTCATGCAAGTATTTCACTTCTCCATCAAACTTGAAAGAGAGTTTTGCAGGGTATAGTAGTCTGGGCTGGAATTTGTTTTCATAGAGGACTTGAAGTACTCTGTTCCGTGCTCTCCTTTCCTTCATGGTTTGTGGTTAGAAGTTGGCCATTATTCTGATGGGTTTTCCATTAAATGTGATCTGTTTCTTTTCTCTAGTGACTTGAGTATATTGTTCTTGTGCTGGATTTCTGGGATCTTGACTATTATATGTCTTGGTGTATTTTTAATTGGTCTGAAGTTATTTGCCATTCTGTATGCTTCAGTTACCTTAATGTTGATTGTTTTCTCATGTTTGGAAAGTTTTCTGCTATTACTTCTGCCCATATTCTTAATATATCATTTGTATGGCTTCTTTCTTTATCATTGATGCCTATTAGCCTCACATTATTCATCTTTCCATGGTCTTGTCGGAGATGAATTATGTTTTCCTGCATTCTAGCTGCTTTTAAGAGATCTTTTCTTACCTTTTCACTTGCTGCACCAGCGTCTTCAAAATCTGAAACTCTATCTTCATTTTCACTCAAATGATTTTGCAAACTTGTGATTGAAATCTTAAGTTCCTCTATGTCTCTTTGACTCTACTTCATGTGATCTATTTCTTTCCTGTATTGCTCATTCAAGGAATCCATCACTTTTCTAATCTCCTCTATTTTTTATCAGTGTGTCCTTGAGAAGCACTTATTAATTCTTTTACTTCAAAGATTATTTCTGATCTGATTTCCTCTATATGATTTCTGCATTTGATTCTTTACTTCAGATGCTATTAATTCAGGGATTACTTTTTTAATTTCAGAGCTTAATTTTTATCTGAGTTCCTCTATACCTTTCTGCCGTTGTTTCTATACTTCAGATGCTATTAATTCAGACATTTCAGTTGTGGTAGGATCCTCTTCACTTGTTCTGGGTGGGCCTGGGACCTGAGATTGGATTTTGCTCCTTCTCTTTTGTCATTTTGTATAGCACTGACCTCTGACCTTTGATGTAGAGCTTTGGTGCAGTTATAGCCTTAGCACCTACTGAAATTCGAGTGCAGATCTACTAAGTTTGAGGTCATCCAGTTGTGCCCGCCTTGGGTCTGGCTGCTATGCTCAGCTCCTTCCTGCTGCAGCCCTTGGAGGTGACCCTGTTGTGCAGCTCTGGCAAGATATTCTGCTCCTGGACTAGCTGGGTGATTTTGTCCCCTAGTCTCTCTGCAGGGATTTTAGCTGCAGAGTGTCACCCCAAGCCTGTATGCCAGGCCTGGGATGGGTCTGGTGGGGTCCAGGGGGTGCAGGGGAGTGCAGAAGCTCTCCCACCCACTTGCAGGACCTGGGCTTGGGCAAGTCTGGAGGGGTCCTGTGAGCACTGGAAAAGTTCTCACTCACAAGGAGGGTTTGTGGTGGCTCTGGAGAGGTGGAGGGGTCCTGAGAGTTTGGGGAAAGTTCTCACTCACATGGAGGGCCTGGGCTTGGTCTGGAGAGGTCCAGTGGGTACAGGGGAACACAGAAGCTCTCCCACACACTCACAGGGATGAATCTCCATGCCCAGTCTCAATTGCCATCTCGACGTGCCCCCGGGGTGGGCCAGCATGGCAGGCCTGGGGATCAAGTCCCTGGACCCTGAGCCTGCTTTCAGGCACTTCAATCACTGAGCTATTTGTCTGGCCCTTGAGAAACTTATTCTTAAAAAACCTGAAGAATCTTGACAGAGTTTTGAAGTGGGTACATATATACAAATTAGAGCTTGAGGTTGTCAAGGTACTATTGCCAAGACTCGTGCAAGTTGGAGCAGGGAGATCAGACGGCATTTGAACTCCCCGAAAGACAATGATTTAGGCAAAAACTCTTGCTAATAAGAGATTCAAATTCATCCCACAATCCCTATGACGAGATGGTTTTTGCTACCAGTTTGGTCCCTAACACTGATAGCTGACTATAGCTGCTGATGGTTAAGTGGCATCCACTCCGTGGAGATGCAGTCTCCATTTCTCCTGAGTTCTCTATCTACTGTGCCCTCCTCCTTCTCTTCTAGAGACAGACCCCCTGTAGATTCTTCTATGCTCCATGCTTGACATTTCTGGAACAAATGTACACAGTTTATCTCATGTGTAACTCTTTTCTTTTACTTGTAGATTAACTCTAGGGCTCCTCCCTCTTTCTTTCTTAAGCTCATTCCTCACCAGGAATAACCACTCATCTGCAATCATGAGGCATTCACTCGCCAGTGCTCTCTTCATCTTCTGGCATGACTCGTTCATATTTAATTTCTTAAGGTAACTATCTCAGTTACTTTATTCTCTTTGCTGGGACAAAATACTCAGCACCCAAAGGGAAGGAAAGAAAGGTTTACTTAGCTGACAGTTAGTAGAGGTTTCAGTCCATATTCTGCTGCCTCCAAGCCAGAGTGGCACATGGCACAGGGCAGACATTCATGGCATCAGAAAACAGCAAAGAGCAAAGTGAGGGGGCAGTGGCAGAGGCAGGCAGCAAGCCTCTCTCTGTTCCCTATATTGTATAACATTGTCCCCTCTAGGGAAGATACAGCACTCACACCTATAATCCCTGCACAGGATCATGAATTAATCACAAGCTCTAGATGGTGTCCTACGACTGCAGGAGGCTGTGAAGGGACACCTACACACAATCCATAACAGGAACTAAGCCACCAATTTCTGATTTTCATTGATTCATTCATTTCCAAGTCTGGGGGTAGAACCTAGGATCTTGCACTTGCTAGGCAATACTGTACCGCTGCAGGACACTAGCCTTAAGCCAGATCTTTGTAATGCTTTCCTTAACCAACTTTTACACCAAATCACTCCTTCTTTCTACTTTGCTTATTCTCAAGCTACAAAAAAAAAGGTTTAGGCAGGTACTTTTTGTTTTGTTATCCACCTCAAGCTTGCATATTACACTGCATGTAGTCAAAACCACTTTTCTTGAATTTTCATTTTCTGGCTTTTATATCTTTGTGTATTTTATAAATTGAATTTGTAATTTTCCAGTTCATTAAGCTGCCACATATGAAAATATTGTTTGAGTCACACAAATCCACTGAATCTCTTAAAGTAATCACTTAAGGGTTTGTGTTTATTTGAAAAGGAATGTGCAGTTCAGATAAATAATAAAGGAGTTACATTTCAGTGATTCCAAAATCTGTATTTTAAAGTAGAGATTGGAAGTTGTAGAATGTACTAGACAGTAGGCCAAATATAATGAAAAACTTTCCACCCTTGCTGCCCCTCACAATGCCTGTTTTTGGTATTTCTGTGGTCCAGCTTTGCCTTCTTTTCTATTCAGACAGGGTTGTCCCCCTGTGACTTCCCATTTTAGACCTTATTTGAAAGGTCAGCTTTGCTCACAAAGTAATTTACTATATTAATAACAATACGAAAACAATAAAATACTTTGAGCAAAGCAGGTCAGGCTGTCAACTTTCAGCTTTACGGTGGGACTTGAAAGCAGCCAAACAAGGGAAAACTGAAGGTAGCCTGCTCACAAGTTGCATTCCTAAAAGCAAACGCAGAGTTGAGGATGTTTGGCGGGGAAGAACACGGACTACAAGGAACCCCACGAAGAGCTCTGTCCATGCAACACTTTGGCTAATTTCTCCCATCTAGCTAGACACACGTGGACCACAGGAAAGACTGGCTGAGGGCTGCCTAGTCCTGCTACCCGCTGTCAGCAATGGAACTGCGTGTGATGCACTGAGTAGGCTTACTCAGTAGGATGGGATGGGCCATTTCATTCCAAAAGGCTATCAAGACAATATGTTCTCCTGTTAGAAGCCACAGCTCCCCTAGATGTGGGTCCTTGACTCTGAGATGAGGATGATCAGAAATAACCTGTAGTCATTGTGTTATTGATCCACTTACGCTTATTTCTAGCCACTCATAGCAAAGGCATCTTAGGGCAGAGATTAGAGATAAAACTTCTGTGATTCTCAGATAACTGAGGCATCTTACATGTGCTAGGCTACTAAAGTTAGGATAGAAGAGGAAGAAAGAGAATAAATATATAGAAGATACGTATTTGGGTGAGGAAATTGGAGGTGTCAGAAGATATATTCATGGGTAAGAAAGAAAAGCTTAGAAACAAGCCTTTCAAAGAGACAACTGGTATCTGGTCAAATAATGTTCTTCACTTCTTTTAGTCATAGCTGTTTTCTTTCAATAAGTAAAAATGCTAAAATACAATTTTAAAATCTGCTGCTTCTTTAAAAACTTCACCAGGAGTGATGAAATGTAAGTCACAAGTTAGTTTTATTCCTAGTAATAGACCACGGTCTACTCATAATGTGACATAGTATAAAAATTTTACTATTTTTACATTTGTCAGTAAGAAGTCTTAGTTTTTAGGATTTGTGCTAAATTTGTGAAGGACTAAAAGTTTTTCTTTAGTCTGTCAGAAAGATTATCTTCTCTAAAACACTCTAAGTGGAGCTAAAAAGAGAAACTTGGAATCACTAAATAAATGTGGGGATCTACATCAAGAATATTAAATTCTAAATATTAAATAGTAAAGGTTACTTTTGTATGACCTTCTGGCCTGCAGGCTAAGAAAAAGAATGGACAATGTTCTCAAGTAATTGTTTAGACTTAATTTATGATATAACGCATTTCAGACAGGAACTTGGATACTACAGAATTAGAGTGAAGCAAGACATAGAATTCACTCAGACAAAAAAAGAATTATTCAAATGACTTTAGAATGTGTTGGAAAAAATGCAGGACATGCATTTCTCCCTTCTGTATTTCTTTTTCTTTTTAAGGATCGTTCTTGCTTATTGGAACCAGCTGATGATAATGAACTTAATCACAGTGATCACTTAAAAGAGTTCCTACTAGGACGCTCCTGTGTTATGTTCATGTAAAAAAAATAAGTGATACATTCCTATATTTAAGACTTTTAAATATGGAAAGAAGTTCAACAGGGTTAAGTTCACACAACCAGAAAGGAGCAGAAATAGGCCTCTTTTTCAGGTCTAGCCCCAGTGCCTATGAAAACAGAAGTCACCATAGTCCTCAGCTATATTAAAGGTACAGAAAGAGGAGCTGGATCGTCCTTGTACAAAATGAAGCCAGCCATTTGCTGGTCCACTGGCAGATAAATATCTGGGGTTCATGCTGCTCTCTCCCTCGAGAAGGGCCCATGAGGCAGGTGTGATCCTCCACATTTGGACGGTTGCTTAGAGCCATGTCCTTTTGTGATTTGCAAGATCTATTGGCTTGCACACCCTCACATTGCTCTGTTGTTCCTGAGAAATAATCTCTAGAGTGTGGTCTTTCCAAGAAGCAAAATATTGTGCTTCGTTTCTTCTCCTGGGTCCTAACATCCCTTTCTTCTCAA
>PVKA01012789.1:0-46539 GCA_004027165.1 Ctenomys sociabilis
CTCTGTCTCCCCCCCCAGGGATGTATTTCTTGGTTCATCACTTTTCATGGAAAAGCAGATTGCTAATGAGTCTGTATAGCATGCTGACTGAGCTGGGCTTTTATTGCTGGTCATTTCCTACAGGTTAGGAAGGGATGAGCAGGAACCTGTGGGCTTGATGGAATTGCCATGGTGCAGTGGTGCAGCGGTGCAGCAGAGCAAACCAGCTCAGTGTTAAATTGAGTGTGAAGTCATTACTGGCGGATGTTGCCTGCCAGCAGGTGGTTCTTGTCTTTCGTGCCTTCTTTTTTTTCTTCTTCTTTAGATTATACTTTTTTTCGTTTAGGAGGTGGTAGGGCACTATTATTGAAATAAAGCTATTTTCTTCCTGTTCCAAGCATGCAGGAGATAGTTGAATCGTGTTTTTCTCCCAGGATGTCTACATTTTCACAATGAAGATCAAGTATTTTTTTCTCTTTCCTGTCCCTTCTTTAAGTTTTTTTCTTTCTAAATTCATCATATTTATCAGTTAAATGCCCAAGAAAGAAGAGGTTAAAAAATAATAACGTTGGGGGCTGGGGAGATGGTTCAGTGGAACAAGTGCTTCCCTGGCAAGCACAAGGGCCTGAGTTCAATCCCCGGTTCTGCCAAAAAAAAAAAAAAAAAAAAGAAAGAAAAATAATAATGTTTCAGCTGATCATTGTACCTGAAAAATCATACAGAGAAGTAATTTCAGGTGAAGAAATACCTGGAAGTTCCTCTAAAGTTTAGATGTTTTGGGTTGGGTTGGGTTGGGTTTGCTGGAAAAGGGAAGCTAGCTGGCATGGCCTGTGTGGCACCTTCTTGACCGTAGTGTGAGTGACGGTGGGCAGCTCCTCGGGTTTTGGCACATACAGTAGTCACAAAGTGTTGTTTTATTGTCTCCTGATTCCATCCTCCCTAAAGTCTTCCCATGGCCCCTGGATCATAGCCACTGTCTCGTTTTCCTGACCCAAAGACAAGCTCTGTAATTCAACACATGCTATTGCACTCTGAATGTCAGGGTTGACGTCTGCAAGGAGCTCTGCCTTCTACACGGCCAGGCCCCTGGTACAGAAGGTGTCAGCATGCCACCAACACTTGCTAAGTCACTCAGTGTGTGTATAGTATTGAATTTTTTTTTTTTTTTTTACTTAGTACAGGGTCTACAGGGTCTCACTACACAGATTGTACTCACAGTGGTCCTCCTGTTTTCAGCCTCCCAAGTGCTGGGATTGCAGGTGTGCGCCACCACGCCCAGTCTCAGTCACTGGCTCAGTGCACCCTGGGGGTGGGGCCAGCAGGTACTTGAATCTGCTGGGCTATCTGGCCAGCCTCTTGCATCGAATTTTACCACATTTTTTTTTTCCTAGATTACTGATTTGGGCCTCTTCATGCACTTGACAAAAGATCACTTTGTTCAGATGCCTGCCCATAATAGACTCATTACTTTAGAAATAAGCAGCTTTCTGCAGGCAAGGGAGGTTCGCCTGAGTCCTCCTGCACTCAGCATGGCAGGCCTGCAGCAAGGAAGCTGTGGCAGCTTTGCTGCCCTAATTGGATAGGATTGTGTGGGCCTTTCTGCTCCAGGAAGATGCTGAGAGAGCATCTGTCCACCTGCGATCCTCTGAGGCCAGTGTGTTTAAGTTTGAGGGAAGGCCCTGGGAATGCTGCTGGATCCAGTGGGACTGGGAAGGGTTTTAGCTGTGTGATGCTCTGAGCAGCTGAAAGGGGAAGCTAAAGAGTACAGGCACTTGGGCCTTCTGCTGGTGATTCAGAGCGATCTCCACAGGTGACGTGCTGGCTGCAAACAAAAAGAATTAGGCTTACTCTGCCAAGAAACGCATGGGGGGCAAAATGACGGGAAATGAGGCTATTCTAGAAAGAGACGAGAGGAGTATGTAAAGAATTTTAAACAGGAAAGTGTAGCCTAGAATAGAATACAATCCCAGTGCGCATTCAGCAATACAGTTTACACTTCAATTTTTGTCCTGCAATTGTTCTGTGTCAGTAGCATTTTTCACAGCAGTGTACTTATAGACTTTTGGCATAGCTGTCTGATGTGTAATGCATTTTTTATATAAGAATTTAACACATCATTTGCATGTACTGTGATAGCTGATTGCATAATTATACAATTATAAAAAGGTATACTATCTGCCATAATGGAACTTAGAATTTAGTGGAAGTTATTAAACAACAAATAGCTGTAAGCTCCATGTACCATATCAGTGGAATAAATAAGATTGTAGGAGTGCAGAGGAGGGTGAAGACGAATCTTGCTGAATGACAGGAAGAGACATCACAGACACGGGAACATCTGAACTAAGCCTGGAGCACTGGTATTTTATTATATGAAGTTAACTTTATATACCAGCAAGTCTAGTATGTGCTCTAACACCCCCCTGGATTCTGGAAATGCAAAAATGAGTATGACAATATCCTGTTCCCAAGAAGTAAAAGTCTAGCCTGGAACATTTTCAGTAGCCAGCACTTTTAATTTATTACATCCTATGAGTGGTGTTAATTCGTGTAAATATATGAAAATGCATACTCAGATGGAGAAGGAAATGTAAACCAAAGAGACTGCCTGAGTCGGGGGTTATAGAAAAGACACAATGCAGTCTAGAAGTTAGCAACCTCGGCTGCATCTCGGCATTGCATGGAAAGTGTGTTAGTTACTTTTCTCTCGTCCTCGAACAAAATACCTCAAGTCCATATAAAGAAGGAAACACTGATTTAGTTCACAGTCTGTGGAGGTTTCAGTCCATACTCTGCTGGCTCTAAGGCAGAGTGGCACAGGACAGAGGCAGCAGTTCATGGCGGCAAGAGCAATGAGAGCTAAAAGGAGGAGCAGCAGGAGACAGCGAGCCTCTTTCCCTGCCTTATATTGCACGCAGGGTCCCCGCACTGACAAATAATCCCAGCACTGGACCGTGGATCAGTTAGAAACTCTAGAAGCACCCCCATGATTGCACAAAGCCTTGGGGGACATGCAGACACAACCCGTAACCGAGAGCTTCCTTCAACGCCCCCCTCCAGCCCTTCACAGACTTCCCCCAAAGAGATGTAGAGGGGCCCCAGGGAGCTGGAATTGGGAAACAACTACCTGTTGACTCTGATGCACAGAATGGTTTGGGAGCAGCTTGTCTTGGCAAATCCAGGATATGAGAAGACAGGTGTGTTGATGTGTTTCAGGCTGGGCAGAGCCCGCCCCACCCCCACCCTCACCCCCACAGTGGCCAGGTGTGTTGCTATCGAGTACACGATAAAACTGGATGGCTACGCCGAAGCCAGCTTGCAGAAGCGGTTGAACGCTGTGGTCGGGTAGTCTAACTTTCTTCAGTAGGCTATGGGAAGACATGACAGTCTCTTCATCCAGAGAGTGTCAGGACCCAAGTAGTAGCGAATAAAAATTAGCCTGCTTTACAGAAGCCATCCTGTGGGAAGTGGACAGGAGCTAGCTGCTGCTTGCGGTGCTTGCATGAAGCTAACCCTGAGGCTGACCCTAGGAGCCGAGTGGAGAAGATGCAGGAGGGTGTGAAGAAGACGACCAGCCCCGCAGTCACCTCCACAAACGCGGGATTGGCCGCGACTGCTCAGGGCCGTAGAGGACATTGTCCATCTGCCATCATGGTGGTGGCCAGTGAGGCTTCCTGCTCAGATTCTGAGGCCTTTCTCACATTGCCCTCACCGCACTGGGACCCTGCCACACTTTCTGAATGGAATTAAGTGCCCTGGTTGTGAAGCCACGGCATCTCCAGGCTGTGCAACTTATAGTTAACCTTTTCTTAGTACCATCCTTCAGAATTTCTTTTCATTGTAATTTTACAATCATTGTTTTTCACCAAGAATTAGTAGCTTTTTAAAGAAGTAAATTAGTGAGGTAGAATCCAGTTGCAGAATTAAGTTTTGGTTTCATTTCTTTAAAACAACCTGTCTCTATAGCCCACACCAGCCTAGAGCTCACGACCCTCCTGCTTCAGCCTCCCAAGTTCTGGGAGTGTGAGTCACTGTGCCTGGCTTAAGTTTTTTTTTAATTATTATTTTTCAAACCATAGATTTTTAGCTAAAATTGTAAACATTGCTTGTCTCCATGAAATCATATTGGAACTGTAATTGATTTTTAAACATGTGTTTGCCTTTCAAAGGGAAGGCTGTATGCTGGTTAGCAACTGCATCCAAATATATAGAAAATTTTCTTTCTTCCTCCTTCTATTTAAATTAGCATGTGTTTGCAATCCATAACAAGCATGCTGAAGACAGCTCTGTGAGCCTTGTGGTGCCGTTCTCTGACATGGGGACAGCAGTGATAGTCGATGTTCCTGTCCAGAGCTCCTAGTGAGAAAGAGAGGCAGAGTACTTCATACGCTGAAAAGCATGATGTCAACTCCAGTCGCCATTATGGTCATCTCTTTCTAGAGTTTTCAAGTAAGCGACGCCTTTTGTAGCTTAGGCACAGTAGTTTGTCTTCATGGCCACAGCTGCTTCATTTTCCTGTACCTGTAAAATTATTTGATTCCTAGTCACTGCGATAGGAGAGTGTTCTGTCCATTTGCACTTCTTTCTTCTTTGTTTTAATCATGGTTAGGTGTCGGTTCATTTGTTTTCTCCTGCTTTTATGGTCTGAGAGCAATATAGGATTTTGGTGCTAGAAGCTTCCCTAACAGAGCTCTAGTTCAACTGCTCACCCCTAAATGGAGAGAGAGAGAAACAGAAGAAGTTTATAAAGTACTTTGCCTTCTGCAGGGTCTAGCGAGTCAGCACCTTTATGGCCTGGCGACAGCCTCTAGCACCCTAGAATGCTGAGACCTCTTCTTCACCCCTGGGCCATGTCCTGCAAGGGTCCGTATTTCTGATGTGTTGGTCTCCTATAGAAGGAGAACTTGTTTCATCCTGGATTCAACAGAACCCAGAGTCATAGCTTGGTAGAGGGCCGCTGAGTCCAGGCTGCCAGGCTCTGGGGAAGAGCACAACCCAGGAGACCCTGCTTCCAGTGCCGAGGGTGGCTGCAGCTGGGCTCTGCCCATCTTTGTGTCATGAGAAGGTCTGGCTGGATTTTTCCCAATTTTGTGGGTTAGGCCTTGTTCTAGCCTCAGTTCAGGGGGCTCTGCTTCCCAGAGGCCTGGAGCAGAACCTCCCCATGCCTGGCTGGAAGGCTACAGAGTTTTTATCATCCCACAAACTGGCTTGTGCTGTCCTAGGGGGCTCAGCATGGTGCAGTAGTGGGAGGGGCACTGATTTGCCTCTGGTGGATCCTCCTGTTCCCTGAGTGTGGCTGGAGCCCGATGAAACAGGCGTGAGGTGGGAAATGGGGTGGGAAATAGCACTCCCCACTTCTCCTGGCTGCAGGCCCCACGACCACCCTTCCAGAGCAATCCCGAGGCTCAAGGCAGGGCAGACAACCACCCAGCGGAGGGCGAGAATGTGAATCCTGCACACCTCTTTCTCTGTAGGAATAAAGAAGTGCTTTGGTTTTCATCTCAAAGTTTGTACTTTGCCTTAAATGTACTCTCACTTGGGACACTGCCCCACTTTGGGGACCTAAATCCCGTCACACATTTTCCTTCCTTTTTCAAATTTATGTGTTCCCTGTGTCTTTTCTTCCCTCGGACATTGGAACTGCCAGTAACTCCGAGAGGCCCTTCTCCTTCCTGCTGCCCCTGGCGAGACCCTGGGATCTGTGTTGGGGGATTCCAGGCCCAAGGCAGAGTTGTTTGTTGAAGGGCATGAAGCCCAGCCACAATGGAAGAGGAAATCAGACAAGGATGTTTTCAAAAGCAAGCTGTGTTTTTCTGACTGCTCCAGTACTGGTTCCCACCCTGAAGGCTCCTCTAACCCTAGGGAAGAAAAAATATTTTTAGTCTGATAGTTGTACTCAAGGCGGCTCAGAGCTGGAACATCTGTAAAACAGTCCTCAGAGCTCAGAGGAAGCTTCTTGGTGGAAATAACTGGTAAAGGATCACCTGCAACTCCACAGCCAGGGCACCAACTGTGTACAGCACTCTGTGTGCGACCGACCCAACGCCCATGAAGTCCTTTGAGGTTTCATGTAGAGTAGACGTGCAGAGGAAGGAAAGGAAAGGGTGGGATGGGAGAGTATTTGCAATTCCTTGGGGCAGGATAGCAGTCACAGAGCTGGAACGTGCAGTAGAGATAACCATCTGGTGAAAACTGGAGCTTAGCTTCAAGTGTTACACTGAATTGGGGTAACTACCTGCTGCGTGTTATGTAACATTTCAGTATTTTTAGTTGTAGCATGTTTGCTCCAGTTTACACAGCTACGATTGAAATGTTCAATGAAGGGGACTTGTCTCCTTATGTGGTACTGTAGTACGCCTTGTTACGCCTTCCTCCCATCAAATGGATCTAACAGTGCCTTTTGGCCAGTGAGAAGTGTGTCCTGGTGGACTCCCCGGAGCAGCTGGCATAAAGGCGATCCTCCGCGTCCCTGTGACTGTGCATGCCTGACTCCAGTGCTGTTGAGCTGGAAAGGAGAATAGGAGTGAGCTCATGAGTGAGAAGGAAGCTTAGGCATTTGCCCTTGCACAAGAGACCAGAATCATCCAACTGGGCTTAGATTTCAAGAATGTTGAACTTAAAGGCAAATATTTGTCTTCTGGTGTCAAGAAAAACAAGGATATGAAACCTCTGACCTTGAGCGTAAGGGTAGCATCTGAGTCGGGGAAGAGGTCATGCGAAGCCAGGGCTTGATGGATTTCTCATCTTTCCTTCTTGGAACTGTGCTAGTATATTTTAACCACATGCACAGCATCAGTAGACATCGCGACGTCACAGTCAGTGTCCACAGCAGCGTTCTGTTAGATTACGAGTCTCCCCTTCATTAATCTAATATCCTGGAAAGATTGTAACATTTCCTTTCAGATTTGAAATATTTGGAGAAAAATGGTCAGGAGTCAATTAGTATTTTGCAACCTAGTTACAAAATTATTCAAAGTTCATTTATAAACAGTTAACATGTCCACTCTCTGCTCAGTATTGTTCTAAGTTAGGGAGAACCATTATTTTGAGAACCTATTAACCTTATTGAATATATAGTAGGATAAGATCTTTTCAGAAAGCACATAGTACTTGGGAGTATAAACAAGATATCTAGCTCTTCTGTAAGTTTAGTTTGGGGTCCACCCTAACAGATTGCTCACACATCTACCCTATTACTATTCCTAACGTTGGGCATACCTGTTAGCATGGACTTACAACAAGTCTAAAGCAAACTGATCCCCTCTCTGGAGACCCCAGGATCCAGGATGCTTTTCTTAACAACAGTTTAACTTGAGCACCTCAACTGAGTTACTATTTTTCAATGCATAGACTTATAAAAAGCCACTGGCGTTTACCTGGGTGGTTACCTTCCGTGCTTCCACAGGATAATTTATGGAAGAACAAACTAGAATGCTTATTATTTTTTAAGCTACCCAAACTACCAAAGTCATTTCTAGTTCTTCTTAACCTTGATATGTAACAAGATGTGGAGGAAGTGGAGCATGACCTACCTAATAAAATTGCCTAGATTGAACACTGCACAATAACTTGGAGACTTTCTTTCCTAGCTTGTAAGTAGGCATAATAATAATAGTATACCTCACAAAGTACTAGATGAATTAAATATGAATACATTTGCTAAACATTCACTTACAGAATAAATGCAGAAGATATTATCAACAACAAAATAATTGATAAGGGAATGGGGAAGAATTAGATCTGGTAGAAGTCCCAGAAATCCTCAAACTTCCAACCCAGTTCTTTTTTGTTGTCCAGTGAACCTGGGTCTGAAGTAGAAGCCTTAAGACTTTGTGGCAAAGTGACCCAGGCAGTGCCAACCATCGCTTGCTGCTTTCAAGTCAATTAGGGATTAAATGTGGGGTTATTCGTGTTCCACCTGTCTCCATCAGCTTAAAGGGTACCAGCAGCAGAAGGCCAAGGCTGGGAGGAAGATTGACAAATGCTCTGTGTCAACTCTGGAAGGCCTAGGATAATGGATACCGTACCTGATGGGATTAAACTGAGAGTTTGCTTACAGCCTATTTCATAAAAGATCATTCACATTATAGGGGTTAGAAAAACACACTGGGCCTCCATTTGGCAAAGTGCTCTTAATGTGGTTCTTCTTCCTTAATTCCTTCAAATTCCCTGTGGATTAAAATGGTAATACAAGGCAAAAATCCATTTTGGACAACTGCTTGGCAGTAGCTACTGAAGTGGAACATACAGATACCTTGCCACGTACAGCCTTCAACATGTATGTCTCGCTGAATGGGACCGTCATTCACCAAAAACCACATGTAGTGGTTTTCCCAGCAGTGCTACTTAAGCAACCAAAAGTTTTGAGTAACCTGAATGTCCATCAAGAATAGAATAGATAGATAAAGCACAGAGTAGTTGCACAAAGAAATACTGGGTAATGATGAACCTTAATAATATACAACTCTAGCAGCCTCTGGGACTATTTCAGTGTCCCTTGAAAGAAGGTAAGTAGATTTGCTTCTGTTTCAAAGTCATCTAAATTAGCACATGAGTTAGAAGTCAACAGTGATTTGAAACTATAGTTCTTTGAAGAGATATGAGGGCATATCTGGATACCGATAATATGCTTTCTTAATTTGATTACCAGTTTCAAAGTATTTATATTCATAAAATTTTATTGATCTGAACATTTATGATCTGTATATTGTTCTCAGGGTGCAGTTTGCTTTAATAAAGAATTTTACTTAAAGTTACACCCCTTTTCCTCTCCAAAAGGGGAACAAAAAAGTGTTTTTTCAAGACTTTCCTCTTTGGAAATGGTGGTATACACCTATCATCCCAGAACTCAAGAGGCTAAGGCACGGTACATAGCCAAGCTTTGCTCCCTGCAAAAAAAAAAAAAAAAAAAAAAAATCAACCCCACAATTTTCCTCTCATAAAGAAGAACAATCTGATGTATGTAGTGCTGATATTTTTGCTGATGAAGAAAAGATAAGCTGTCAAATAGGCTACACAAAAAGCCGTTTCTGGGAACATTAAATTCAGTTAACACCTGGGGAAATTCAACATCTTCCTCTGGTCTTTGTTTACCTGCTGAACTATGCTGTGTTTTTTTTAATAATTTACAGTGAGGAGATGATTATATTCATGCTATTTTGGCAGCTCCTGGTCTCAAAAAAGGATGCTTGGTTCCTGGGAGACATGAAATGAATTAGAAAATCACAGGCAGACCGGAGCTGCCCAGGATGCGTACAAGGATTTAGGGTTGCAGCATTTCACACCGTGATCCCATCTGTCCCAAGAGATAGCACCACAAGTGAATAAACAGAGCATAAGGGGTTTGGAAGGCAGGGAAGCAATTGTATGACATCATTGTGATAGATCCATCACTATCAGTTTGTCTAGGCTCAGAATGCAGACCCTCCATGCAGTCTTTGGTGATACTTGTGTAGATCCTCTGTTGTAGCACATTTGCCACCCACGTGTGGACTGTTGAAAGAAGGGGAGGGTGTGCCAGGGCAGGGAGCTCGTGGGTGCTCCAGTTTCTGCTCAACTTGCTGGGACTTAACCTGGCCCTACCAGGATCTATTTACAAACAGACAAAACCTGGGACAGTTGGATTTAGAAAGAGTTTGTATTATTTGTACTGCAGTTTTGTTTTGCTTCATTTAACTTAATAAGGCTCTTTTCAATAGTTGGAAGCAGGATAGAATAAAATTTTAGTTGCAGGCTTAAAAAATTATCTTTCTTTAGCCTTGCTGAGCTGTGAAACGGGAAGACCTGACTTTGTACAATCAAGTTCTATTTGTATTCTCAGAAGGTATATGACAATGACAATCATAGGACACCAGCATCACCTGGTGATTTCAGGCAGGTGGCCCCAAGCACTCAGACAGGCCTGGGTTCAGATCCCAGCGCTACCCTGGGCTAACTGAAACACCCGAGATGATTTTCTAATCTGCTATGTGGACATGAACACCCAGCTTCCAGTGTTGCCAAGAGTCGGATGGACGGGATTTATAAGCGGCTTAGCAGAGTATCTGCAAACAAGGAATTCTGAAATTCAAGCTGGGCACAATATTTCATCTTGTCCTCATCCTTTGGCCACCATGCTTGTCCAAGGGATGGTTGCTTATCAGTTTAGCAGTTTTCTTTCTTTCTTTTTTTTAAAAAAATTTTCCTTGTTTCTTTTCTTTTTTGTATTTTAGGGAAGGGTGTTCAGGGTCTCACTACTAGATGGGACTTGTAGTGATCTACCTGTTTACAGCTTCCCAAAGAGCTGGAATTACAGACATGTGCCACCATACCCAGTCTCAATTGCCATCTCAGTGCCCCCCAGGGGCGGGGCCAGCACGGCAGGCCCAGGGATTGAATCCCTGACCCTTGCACCTGCTTGCAGGCTCTTTAATCCACAATTCAGCAGTTTTCTGATAAGTTTCTGTAGACATATTGTACAGAATTTGCTGAGTAGAATGTAGGAAAGCTCCTAGGATCATGAAGATACAGGTGTGACCTGTCTCTTTAAAGGAATCATAATCCAGTGGGAAAGAAGTAGAGAAGGCTTGCCTACCTGGATGGGAATTATTGATGAGCTAAATTGACGGGTGCCACTTGGTACTTTGCTACTAGCTCCCCTTTAGTTATTTTAATTTTCATAGCAGTACCACCTGGTAGGGTCTCGTGTGCAGATCCTTACAGATGATGTAAGTCAGGGGTAGTGTGCAGGGCTCCACCACATGCAGGCCCAGATTTAGAACCTTTTTCTTTGGTTCCAAAGCCCACCCCTCTGATCTGTAATTCACAGTGGGGTGTGGCAGGCAGCCCTACCATAATAATAGGGGGCCAAATCAAACATGTGTGAGCCCAGGGTAGAAGTGATTCATTTGGCGTACACAGATCCATTTTGCCTTTCATGTAGTTATTTGCTCAGCCTTGAAGTTTTGCAAAATATCCATGGTACAAGGGCTGGAGAGGTGGCTCAGTGGAATAAGCCCTTCCCTGGCAAGCGCAAGGCCCTGAGTTCAATCCCTGATTCTATCAAAAATAAAAATAAAAAAACACTTATCCATGTTAATAAAATATTCTCTCCTTCACAGTGTCTTTTCACATCTTACAGGGATGATTGACCTAGATGCCTACAAATTCTGAAACAAAAAAGAGAGTGTGGGCTAGAGTTCTTGGTGCAGCATGAGGGGGATTTCTATCCACCAATGCATGACCTTGACACATCAATCATTCGACCTCTGATCTTCATCTGATCACTGTAAGACAATGATGTTACCTATTCCAAAGGGTTGTGTTTTAAAGCACACAATATAAAGTGAGCTGAAGAGCTGTATCAGCTACATGCAGATTTAAGACAATAGTTCTGGTTCTTTGTTTTTTTTTTTTTTTTTTTTTTGGTGGAACCAGGAATTGAACTCAGACCCTTACGCTTGCCAGGCAAGCGCTTATTTTACTGTTCTACTGAGCCATCTCCCTGGCCCCTCAGGTTCTTTTTTGAACATTATCTACAGTTTGGGGCAATTTACTTAATCTCTCTGCAGGTGACTTTCTTGTCTTGCCCAAAAGGAATAGTATTTCTTCTGATGACAGAGAAGCAATGATTAGATAGATAAACTGTTTAAAATCACCTTGAAAATGTTTAAAATGTTTTCATAGTGCTGGGACATAGCTCAGCAATTGGGTTCTTGCCTAGCAAGGAGGTCCTGGGTTGGGTCCCCAGCACCACAGAAAATAAAATAAAATTTTCATTTAGTTGTTAATAATACAAGGGCCAGCCAAATAACTCAGCAGATTAAAGCACCTGCAAGCAGGCGCAGGGACCATGGGGTTCAATCCCTGTTCCTGCTGTGCCAACCCCACTCCTGGGGCATGCTGAGAGGGCAATTGAGACTGGGCGTGGTGGCGCACACCTGTAATCCCAGCTCTTGGGAGGCTGTAAACAGGTGGATCACTACAAGTCCAATCCAGTAGTGAGATCCTGAACACCCTGTAGACCCTTCCCTATTACAGTGTTGGATGGACGGGTGAATAGATGGATGCATGGATGGATAGATAGATGCACACATATATATTTTGCTCTAGAAAAAAGGATCCATATTTTACAACAGCTTTCCAGTGGAATTTAGACCTCTGAAAAGGAACAAATGCCTGCGTACCCTGATTTGTCACTGTACACAGTGAATAAAGAGTTTACTGCCTTTTGGATCAAATCCACACTTCCTCTCTGCCTGACTTGTTTGGCTTTTTTTCTGCCATGCCTCTTTATTGAAGAATAGTTTGCATTCCTTAAACTGTACTTGCTATAAATGCCCCACGCAATACTCGGTGTACACAATTGTGCCACCATTCCACATGTAGTGTGAGGGCTTTCCTGTTCCTTGATGGCTAATTTGTAATGACTCCTGCTCCCATCCCTATCCTGAGCAACCCCTGGTCCACTTTATCTCCTTTAGTTTGCCCTTTTCTAGAAATTACAAATGAGTGAAGTCATACAATGCATAGTCTTTTGTGTCTGGTTTCTTTCATACTCTTACGTTGTTGAGTCTCATCTATCTCACTGCATTAGGAGTAAGATTTTTTTAATTGCTTAGGAATAGTTGTTTTTACATTTTATTTATTTTTTCACCCATTGAGAATTGATTGAATTGCTCCTAGTTTGGGCTGTTCTGAGTAACACTGCTGTATATTTACACATATAAACCTTTGGGTAGACATATGTAATTACTTAGTTTAATACCTAGGAAGAAAATACTCTGTTGTATGGGATATTTACATTCAACTTTCTGAAAAAGACCCAAAGATGTTTTCAAAGTAGCCACACTGATTTACATTCCCACTAGCAAAAGTGTCTGAAGATTCTGTTTTCCTTTACACTTGGTAAGGTCAGTCTTTTAAACTATAACCATTGTTGCAACAGTGTGATGGTATTCCATTGTGGTTTTGATTTTATATCCCAATAACTAATGATGTTGAAGGTACTTTCCCAAGTTTAATAGCATCCCTTCATCTCTTTGATGGAGTATGTATTTAAATCTTTTTTTTTTTTTTGTCTGTCAGTGCTGGGAAGGGACTGAGCCCAACACCTCATAAGTTAGGTAAATGCTGTACCACTGAGCTATATCCCAAGCCAAAGTCTTTTGCCTATTTTTTAATTTGGTTGATTTACCTCTTATGTCTGTACTGTAAGAATTCTGTATATACAGAATTCTTACAGTACAGACATAAGAGTTATACAACTCCAAAATGATTTCCTAGTGATGCATCTTTCCATCTTCTTAGTGTCTTTTTAAGAGAAAGAGTTGCATCTTGATGATACTGAATTTATCCACTTTTGTGGATTATGCTTTTGGGACAATTTCTAAGAATTCTGTGCCTAAAGCAAAGTCATAGATTTTTCCCTATATTATTTACAGATTTTATAAGCTTATATTTTTATAGTTACATGTATGATCCATTTCAAATTAATGTTTGTGTATGGGGTGAGGTAGGGATTTAATTGGATACAGATTTCCAATTCTGCCAGTATCGTTTATTAGAAAGATTATACCTTCATCAAATTGCCTTGATAATTTATTGAAAATCAGCTGATTATAGATGTATGGTCTATTGGGCTGGGGATTTAGCTCAGTGACACAAGTGCCTGCCTAGAAAGCACAAGGTCCTTCCAGACACTCTCTTTTATTCCACTAATCAGTAAGTCAATCCTTATGCAAATTTTCACTGTCTTATTACATACGGCTTTGTAGTAATTTTTTTTTTAATTTAGGACAGGGTCTACAGGGTCTCACTACATAGATTGGACTCGTAGTGATTCTCCTGTTTTTCAGCCTCCCAAGTGCTGGGATTGCAGGTGTGCATCACCACACCCAGTCTCAATTGCTTTTTTTAGAGCATCCAGAGCACTCTGGCGAACAAACCCTGGCCATTGTGCTATGTCGAAGCAGGTGCTTTTGGTCTGCTGAGCTATCTGGCCAGCCCTTCCGTAGTAAATTTGAAATCAAGTACTTTAAGGTCTTCAACTTGGTCTTTTTTTTTTTTTTAATTCTGGCTCTTTGCATATCCATATAATTTTAGAGTCAACTTGTTCTCTACCCACAATCCTTCTGAGCTATAAAAGCAGATCGCCTTGAATGTATAAGTCCATTTAGACTTACACACTGGCTGTGTTCTTTAGGGCTGATCCACTTATAGTCCGCATTTCTGCAACACCATTAAGTGGCAAAAACTGATTTAAAGTTGTGGCACTTAATTTCTTCACAGTAGATGCAGGGGCAGTAGCCATCTGCAGGAAACCAATGTGCATTTGCTCTATGTTGGACTATTTTTTTTATTCCTTATCCCTGCTACAAAAGAGAGTTGCAATTGTCTCTTAGACTTTGAGCAAGTGATTAAAGGGAACCAGAGTTGGAAGATAATGATTCACTTCTCTCTGAACTACTTGTGCATCATTGTTCAGAAACATAAGCCCCCACCCTCCTCTGACACTGCATGTTAGTTGGGTGCAAGCTGCAAGCTCAGGGGGGGTTGATGTAGGTAACACAATGGGGCTGGCCGAGGTGCTCATCTGGGCTTTGCACAGACTTGTAGCGGCCTCTAGAAAGCTGCCTGGGCAGACTGATTTATTTATCTTTGCCCAGGATACAAACCTCAGGCCAAGGCACACCCTCATTATCCTGCCTGTCCCTGATGCTGCATCAGGGAAAGGGCCTCCCAGAAAAGGTGATCGAGCTAGTCTGGTTACATTAGAGACCTCTCCCGCTTCAAGGGGAAAGCCTGGTGGTTAAAAAGAGGCTGAGTCAGCCCAAGCACTGCCCTTCAGCAAGAGCTGAGCAGGTAACATGGTGATTCACATCTCCCTCTCCACCCGCTTATCAGCCGCATGAGCAGGGTGGCCCTGATCCTCCCGCTGGCTTCATCTGCTCACAATTGGGGATTTGATGCCTCCCACATTAATGTGTTTTGAGTTCATGATGAGCTGCATAAATCCATTTAAAAACTTAAAAAACATAGGGACGAGGGAGATAGCTTAGTAGAATAAGCGCTTGCCTGGCAAGTGCAAGATCCTGAGTTCAATCCCTGGTACCACAAAAAATAAGTAAATAAAATAAATAAAAATTTAAGAATGAAGCTGATTTCTGGACCCCCACTTTGGAGCTCTTTGACATATTTTTTTTAAGTTTCTTTGGAGATGCTTATGCCCACTAACATCAGAAAACTCCTGAGCTACACCAGCCTCTAAGTGTTTGCATGTCCCTAAAGTCCCAATCAGTCAGAGCTGAGTTTGGGAGAATCTTAGGGACCTGAAAGCCACAATTAAATGTGCTCTACTGTCAGTGAAGTTGTTCCTGAAGTCAGAATCTCAGTGTGAGGATTCCTTCAGGAATGCTTGGGGGTAGTTAATTGGAGTGATAAAACCTGTAGCCCTGGGGTCAGACTGCCTGGGGTTGAAACCTAGCTCCAGCTTCTGGAAGCACCAGGGCTTTGGCTCTGTTATTCTCATTGAGTTCTCATTTCCTTGCTTGTAAAAATAAGATTAAAATACGCCTACCTTGTTGGGTTGTTCTAAGATAAATCTTTGAATGCACTTGGTGTGGTGCCTTTGCGTACAGAGAGATGATCTGGAACTTCTGCCTGCAAGGAGGGCTAACTGACCAGAATGTAACAAACCTTTCCTCTCTAGTGACCATTGTGTGTAGGCTTTTTTTTTTCTTCCCATGTGTTTGTGGCCCTTTATCTGCTTTTTTGACCTTATCTACTAAGAAGCTAAAAATCAAAGCAAACATGTGTGATGTCTGATCAATTGTTTGAAAATCCTGGCCTTTTCCATCAAGTATCTGCAAGTCCTTTTTGACAGTGGTTAGAGTAAGCTATAAATGGATGAAGGCTGACCCCAGAGCTGGGGTCATCCACAGGGAAAACCTAGAGGAAGGGGATGAAAGGGAGACTGAGGAGGAGAGTCTGCAGTCGAGAGCTGACTAGATCCTCAGACCGTGGCTTATCTGTCCAGGGAAGGGCTCCGCCATTACTGTTCTTTTTCTCTAGTCCCAGTGACCTACTTAGTACACACGAGGCCAATTTGGGGCCTCACAATTCCTCTGAGGTATCATACACCAAGAAGTTACTGGCCAAGCTGTACTCCTGCTGTCAGTAATGGCCTCTTAATATTCAAATGGCTTTCGGTAGTGATAGGGGATCTCATCCAGAAACAGAATTTTCAGCTGAATGGCAGTTAAAATGGCCTAGTCCAGCACTTCCCATCTTCAAGTGAGAGTCTTGGGGCTTGGAGAAAGGAAGCAGTGTCAGAGGCCTTATGGGTAGTGAGTTAAAACCTCCTGATTCTAAGTCTTGAAGCCTCTGCCTTGTACTCCATGTCCACATGGAATTCAGAACTGTCTGTTCTTCCAGACAGTGGATCTCATCAAAAATCTGGTATCTTGCACTAACTTTTGCCTTACCATAGATGGCATTTCTCCACAATTCTGGCCAGTGTTCACTCTTCAAGAGGTTAACAAAGCAGTATTGGTAACCACCAAAAGTTAATTTAACTAGCTCTTGTAGAGAGGAACAATTTTTAGCATTGTGTGTAGGTAGGTGCTTTGTAAAATTCACCTAATAAGAAAGCTGTTTGTCATTCTTACAGCATTTAATGCTAGCCACAATGTCATGTTTCACTTGAACAAACACATCTAAAATATATGAAAATGCAGAAGTGAAGTTACCAGTTTTATTTTTTTTTCTGTGTATTTTTTTTTGGGGGGGGAAGGGTCTACAAGGTGTTCAGGGTCTCACTATTAGATCGGACTCCTAGTGATTCTCCTGTTTACAGCCTCCCAAGAGCTGGGATTACAGGTGTGTCCCACCATACCCAGTCTCAATCGCTGTCTAAGTGCATCCTGGAGGCGGGGCCAGCACAGCAGTCCCAGGGACCAAACCCCCAGCCCCTGTGTGTGCTTGCAGGCATTTTAATCCACTGAGCTATTTGGCCACCTCAGAAGTTACCAGTTTTTTTAAGAAGCAGGGTACAAAAATGAAGACCTCATGATGGTGAGTCTGTTGGACTCCAGCTGTAGGCCTGGCCTCTCACACTCCACAGAGCCCAAGTCGCAGGTTGCCTACTGGAGGCCAGGAACCAGCATGCCTGCTGTGCTCTACAAGGGTGCAGTGAGGACCCTCCTCTCTACAGAGAATAGGGTTTCTATTGTACTGTTTCTTACATGACTGCCACTCAGTCTCTCATTTTACCATGTGAAATTCTCTTTCTTCCTCTAAAAATGACTCCAATGTAAATGACTTCGATTCAGTTAGTTCCGGTTTCTAGTTAGTTTGCATATAACCTGGTGTCTCGTTCAGCTCTGGTACTTTCTCTGGTCATGTGGACAGGATCTGCCTGTGAGCCATCACCAGGGCGGCTATAAGGAGAAATGAAACAAGAGGGGGTGGCTCACCCTGCAGAGGAGGGGCTCCCTTGTCCTTGATAGCCAGACCCCATAGCCCCTGAGGTCTGCACTGCCACAGTAATTCCAGTGAGCCTCACTCCTGGCTCTTAAACTACCTTTGACTCAGAATTTCTTCACATGATGTGAGTTAGTTGACATAAGCAGCGTCTACAGCAAGCTCATGAGTCATGACAGACAGTGTGATATGTGTGATGATGGCGTTTCTTAGTAGTGTCCCCAGCAGTACAAAGCCCTGCTCGTGTGAGCTTGGGGTGGCTTTCACCCATCCTATGCAACAGTTCATTCAGTGTATTTACTTCCCAGTGCCTGTGCTTGGAAAACATGCCATCCAGAGGGCCTTTTATCAGGTTCACAGATGGACACTCGCAAGCTTTCTCATTATGAATGGTGCTGGGACCACCTCTGGACGGAGTTACTACATTGCTGGTCCCGCCATCATCATTGTTGTTGTGTGCTGCGTATCATATCAGCTCCAAAATGCCATGTGAGCACTCGCCCGGCGACACTGGGAAGTAAGCATTGCAGTGGTGGGATACTGTATGGCTGGTAGCTGCAGTGCTAGTTAAGAACATGTACTGCAGAACCAGACCCGCTGCTTCTACCTGTGTGACCCGGGCAAGTTACTGCGCCTCGCCAGGCCTCAAGTACCTCATCTAAAAACGGGGATGATAACAGCCTCAGCCTTCTGAGGTGATGGTGACAAAAATTCACCAAATATTCATGAAATCTGTAGAGTAGGAACCCTCACAGAATACACATAATAATAAAAAAAAAAAGTTTAGTTTTACTAGCATCCTCACTACCACTCTCAACTCTGCTCTGCAACAGAAACTCTGAGAGTTTTGCCCAAAATCATGTTTCTATGACACATTGGGATAAAACCTCAGGCCCAGGTCTTAGGACTCCAAGAGATACAGACTTTTTCCTTTTGTCTTTACTCTCTGACTGCACAGCAGCCTAAACTACATTCCTGATAAGAAGAGGGAGGTGGTTCCCTCTCCCCGTCCTACCTCTCCTCATCGCACACTAATTGGTTTACTTCTTTCCTGTCTTCTCTATGCAGAGCATATAAAATCAATACACAGGGCTGGGATGATGTTCAGTGATACAGTACCTGCCCAACATGTGCAAAGCCCTGGGTTTGATCTCCAGCACCAACACACATGAGCGTGCGCATGCGCACACACACACACACACAGAGTCACAGTCACTACTTATACATTATGTGACCCTTCACATATAAATAGCAGTGATACGAAGATTTAGCTGTGACAGATTGCACCACTAAATCACGGGTGTACATATATCACTGTGGTATGATGTTCTCAGTTCTTCTGGAAAAATACCCAGAAGGGGAATAGCTGGGTTAAATGGGATCTCTAATCCTAGTTTTTCGAGGAATCTCCACGCTAATTTCCATAGCGATTGTAACACTGAATTCCTATCGATTTCTTTGGTGAAATACTGCATCATTTCTACTTTTTAAAAATTTTATTATTTTGTTTTCTTTTGAAAATAAAAGTAATAATTAATTGGGATAGTGCCACCTTATAGAACACAGGAGAAATTAAATCTCCTGTGGTGCCTGGACAGTAATATTCCCGATAATCTTCTCTTGAACACTGCAAATTAAGTGTCATCCTCTACCCATGTTATTGATGTGAAAACTAAGGATAAATATGAAATTGGACTTACATCTAGTCACGTCCGTGTTTCCCCTGCTCAATGTGGATATATGACACAGTGTTTCAATTTGATTTTTTTCTTTGTAATGGTATGGTAGTTTGAGTTCTGCATAGTATCAATTTGAACTTTTCTTACAAGTACTTACATGTTTACTTCATTTTTAATGGCCACGTTGATTCACCATTTTATTTAATTTCTTCCTTTTGGGGATTGTTTCCTGTTTCCATATTCTTTGCTGTTATAAGTACAACAGTACTGAAGACCCTCACGGCACATGCTGCAGGGACACATTCACGGGGCTGTGCAGGGGGCCACCCTGGAGGGGCCCTGTGGTCCAGCGGTTGGTGCATGTGCTAACTTCTGCTAGATACCGCCAAGGTGCCTTCCGGGAGGGTTGTGGTCCCCAGCTGAAAACGTCAGCTTCCTTGCATTGTATTTATTCTGTTCCTCTATTCAGTTTATGGTTGCTTATTTTATGGTAGAAGAAAAGATTTTCTAAACTGTGTTTCCCTGGTTACAAATTATTATTTTTATCCCCATTTTCTCCGGAAATAGCCTGCTGCCCGTCTCGCCATTTATTTTTTATTTCGGACAATCTTTAAATATTCTGAATAGTGTGTACAAATAGTGTTTTTTCCTTGCCTGAAATGTGTTGCAAAATATTTCTATTTCTCTTTTATGTCTAGAGTTCTTAATATTGTGCAGTGTTTGGCATAGACTGGATGATATTTCCTTTACTGTTTCTAGATTTTGCCCCCCTTAGGAAAGTTTTCCTGTCATAGTAGTCTGTGTATTCTTTTAACACTTCTATATATTTTTTTATTTTAAAGAGAATAAAAAAAAATAAAGTAACATTAAAGCTGATACAGAATTTTAAAGCAAGCTGTTAGAAAATTAACCATGGCTGTTATATTATATATTTCTATCTTTAAAATTGTTTAAATTATATACTCATGCAAAATTGGTAAAAAAAAAAATTAAGCATTAACTATTCCTTTCAATAAACAAATAGAAATTAGTAATAGTACAACTATCTTAGCTATTATGTTTCATTGCTGAGCTTTTCTTGGGGGTAAGGGGAGTGTACATTTCTTTTCTTCCATGAATATAACCTGTCCAGGTCTGTAAAGCAAATTCCTTTGGGCACTGTAATTGTGAAGCTGTCACTGGAGTAGGTTCATTTTAATTTTTTGTAAAGATTTATTTATTTATTTATTTATTTGTACAGTCTCGCTACACAGCTCAGACCCATAGGGATGCACAGGTCTCAGCTTCTCCAGCCTGGGATTACAGGCGTGCACCACCACGCCTGGCTTCACTGACCTGTATAGTACGGGGCCTGGACAGCATGTAGTACTGGGGATTGAGCCAGGGCCTTGCGCTTGCCAGGCAGGGGCTTAGACTGCCAAGCTGTCTCCCCACCTCCAGGGTCATTTTAGATGAATAGACATCTGTACATTTTTCAGTTTTTGTACCAAGAAATATTATTGTGTATTTCTATTGAGAAATAGAATTATTTAGATCTCCTACATCCATTAGTTAAGTTGTATGCTTTTCTTTATATAGGCCTTTTTTTTTTTTTTTGTACCAAGGACCCAACTTGGGACCTTATGTTCGCCAGCCAGGCCTTTAATGCTGCTGAGCTATCTCCCCAGCCCTTTGTGTAGGTCTTGTAGTAATGGATTTACTTGTCATTACAAACGGGGACCTGCTTTTATCTTTTATTGCTAATGAGTAGGAAATAATAGTTAATTTTTACCTAGCCACTGGCTCAGACTCTTTTATTAGTGATCATTACACTGCGTTTTCTTATCATACAGGTAAGTACCCAAACAATGTAGAATGATGTTGGTGAGAAGGTACATCTTAGTCTCACTCTTGTCTTTAATGAGAATCCTTGTGATATTTTACCACCAAAGATGATAAATGTGCTTTGTTAGCATGAAAAAGTTCTGGTTTTTTTTTTTTTTTTTTTTTTTTTTTTTTTGGAGGAACTGGGGATTGAACTCAGGCCCTTGCGCTCACCAGGGAAGCACTTATTCTACTGAGCCATCTACCCAGCCTGATTTTTACCTTTAATAAGTTAAATTATGTTTCTCACCATAGACTATACCATATTTTGGAGACTTTATTCTTACACCTTCCTTGGGATTCTGGAGATTGTCCAACTAGCACCATCAACATCTGAGCTGAGCAACCTGGCTTCGAACTGAGTGGGCTTCCCTTTGTCCCTTTCCCCACCCTTGACCCCCAGACACCTGGAGGGCGGGACGTACTTCTGCTTCTCCTGGCACTCACACCTGCACCCTGGTCCCCTCCCCTCCAAAAAAAATTTATTAATAAAGAAACATCAAATGGATAAGGATAAAGGCACCATTTCTGTAATTTTTGGGCAGGTACCACAAAAGAGGTGTCTTTCCTAGGTTTTTAATCTAGGTAACTAACAGGGTGTTCAGGGTCTCACTACTGGATTGGACTCGTAGTGATGCACTTATTTACAGCCTCCCAAGAGCTGGGATTACAGGCGTGTGCCATCACGCCCATTCTATATGCTTTAGTTCTTAGGGGGCTTTTAGTGTCCACAGGAAGGTGTGAGAGTGAAGTTGGACCTGACTTTGACTTCCTGTTGTGGTTTCACAGGCTCACAAGCAAGATGCAGCTATTTCAAACTTTCTCAGCGCTGCTACGGTGCATGGTTAGCGTAGAAGGGATGTTTTCACACTGGTGAATGCAAACGCTTTCATCATAGAATACATTTGGTCATCTTTAGGTGAAGATTGTCTCCCTCCCCAAGCTGTGAATGAAAGGATTTTCTGTCAGGCTTCCTTTGGAGTGTGACTCTAACGCGATTTGGCACATGTCTAGAGAATTGTCCCTGTGTCCAGAGATGCTTTGCCTCAGGAAAGTTGGCACCTGCTGAGGTGGCATCTGTCCTACTTAGGAATGTGAAATGCCACTTCAGTAAAATGCCTTCTTCGAAAACTAATGTAAGGCATTGGCAAAAGATGGATGTAAGCCTCATGAAACATAATTTAGCCTTCTTCTGAAGCAAGAACAGCAGATTATGTATTTTACTATGGTTTTTCTTACCTTGATGCAAGATGGGTGCATTTTATTATGTTCTGATCATTGAGCAGGAACCTGCTAAACCAATATTAAGCTCTGACAGAATTGTGTGTGCTTGTGTTAGGAGGTGGTTATTGTGACACAAAGTAAACTCTCCTCAACAAACCATCCCAGAAAGCATAGGTTAAGAGAAAAGCAAAGCCAGACACGCTGAGAAGCAAATGCCCCCATCATGTTGGGTGTGAGTAGCTGGTCTTTGAGCCTTTTCAGTTCCAGTCAGGCTGGCACTAACTTCTTGGGCTCTGGTCTGGGAAGTTTCATCACTGGATCATTATTTTCCTTCCTGAGCAATTTCTCTTCTCTGAACTCAAGAACAGAGTTTTTCAGCCACAGCTAAATGGGTAGGCTAAATGTCTCTGCCTTTTTCCTTGCAGGCAGGTGACAAACATTATCACCCCAGCTGTGCACGATGCAGCAGATGCAACCAGATGTTCACAGAAGGCGAGGAAATGTATCTTCAAGGTAAGGGGGGCCGGACAGCCGAGTACATTTTCTGTACTCGGGGAAAGAAAGCCTTGCTGTGTTTGTTGGATTGTTTTTAGAGAAGGAGGCATTTTATTAGCTGAGAGGAGACCCAAATGCAACAGCGGCATGGCCAAACATTACCTCATCATCCGTTCGTGAAGAAAGAGCTCTGAGCTCATGTTGTTGCTTGGAAAGGATGAATAATCCTGGACTGTTGTGCTATGACTGGGAAGGAGAAGTGAAAATCAGCGGTCTCTCCTCTCCATCTTTTCCTGGGAATATGTTTGAGCAACAAAGAACAAGGACACATTCCTAGAAATTCCTAGAAGTGCTAATTATTTGAGCCACATTTCCTTTTCACCTTTTACTATTTTGTGAGAAAGATTATGTGAAGTCCCCCCCACCTCCCTTTCTCTGAACCTTCAAAAAGAAGAAAATTTCATTTGATGAATTACATTGCAGATACAGTTTAACCCACTAAGATAACATAGTTGGACAGAATTGGAATGAGGGACAACACACCCACAGTGCCCAAAAGCGAAGTTAAGAAGTTTCTGGTGGTATGGAAGCGCTCAATCCCAGGGAGCCCTTACGCTGTGTTAATTGAAAATAATTTCGAGAAATATTCCCAGAGACTATTATATATTTTTGCCTCCTCCAAAATTCTGAGCTTCTTAGAGAAGATTTTAGGAGTCAATTCTCTTCCAGTCACATGGTACCATCTGAGCAAAGCATTTTACTATTTTAAGCTGGGAAAAGACTCACTAATTAGACCAGGATTCATCAGTAAAATTAGCAAGAACTGTTAAGAGCAGTTGCTGGTTCGATGTGAGTGATTAATGGTTCTCAGTTGCCACTACATGCTGTGTCCTTGTTACACATAACATTGTGTTTCTAATGAATAGTTTGCTTTGCTCTCTCAGTTTTGTTTTTGTATAACTAAGAAAAATCTAAAAAAATGACTCACAAGTGTTAGATCACCATGTTGGCTACTCTGTCTTAAAAAATACTAGATAGATGATAAATTGACAGTGCAGTGTTCTTTTAGCTTTAGCAGGATCACTCTGGAAAAATTTGATGAAAAACACCCCTGAATGTCAAAGCATGCTGTGAACGTGACAAGCCCTGCCACTGTGGTTTCCTGAGGGCTTCATAGACATATTTTCCCAAGAACAGGCTTTACATCTGCAGTGGCAAGAAGCAAATGTCACGTTGCATACTGCTACACAAGCAGATCGAGTCTTCATATGGTCTCCAAGCCTGCTGCTAGATTTCAGTGCGTTAATTATAGCACTCACAGAACACACAGTGGTATGAGCGTCAGTCTGTATCTGCAAGGAAGTGAGACTCAAGCCTGCACACAGCTCTGCATATTCCCACGGCTCTAGAAGCTAAACAGAGAGGGTGGGTGGTCTCGAACTGTGTAGAAGTCCAGCACACTGATGGGATAGACTGCGTGCAGAATTCCCGCGATGGTTCTAAGGCTCTTTTATTTCTTATCTTTTTTTTTTTTTTTTTAATGTATTTATTATAGGGCCTACACGGTCTCACTATACAGATCGGACTTGTAGTGATCCTCCTGTTTTCAGCTCCCCAAGTGCTGGGATCACAGTTGTGCACCCCCACACCCAGTCTAAGGCTCCTTTAGAGTTCTGCTTCACGACATTTGCATTTCCTCTCAGCCCATCCATGAGGAATTCATAGTTTGGTGTCGTAGGTACCTGATCTCTTCTCCGAGTCCCATCCCCTGAGTGTATGACCTTCAGAGAACAGTGTTGACACTGTATGCAGCAGCCCTGGTATTCTGGGCAGTGTCTCCTACTCAGTAGAACTTCCACGGTGAACACACTACTCTCCTGGCCTGGGCCTAACCCTTCGCCTCTCCACATTAAAAGATTTCCTGTGCTTTGTAGTCAGCTTCTGAGCCACTCCTAGTGCTTTAGGGACTCATGTGTCTGTCTGAATTTTGTTTGATATTCTTCCTGTTTCTGTTTCTCTCTCAGTCTCTCTCTGTCTGTCTGTCTGTCTCTGACTGTCTCTGACTATCTGTCTGTCTGTCTTTCTCTCTCCCTTTCTCTTTTTCTTTCCCCATCCGGGGTAAAACAAACAAGACAGAAGCGATTGTTAAAACAGAAATTAAAGTATTTTGATATCAAATGTATTTTCTTGCCACTAATGTGATATGAGTATAGCTCAGTAGTAGAAAGCAATCCTGGGTTTGTTTATTTATTTATTTGGTAGTACCAGGAATCGAACTCAGGAGACTGCGCTTGCCAGGCAGGCACTTATTCCACTGAGATATCTCCCTGGCCCCTCATGGGTTATTTTAAATTGATGACTTTCCAAGTTTGAGGAGGTAAAGACTGAAGTCAAGAAATGTAGAAAGACAGATGCTTACAGTGAGGCTCTCTGCTTTATTGACTCGCAGCTTCCTCTTGGCAACTTCATTGGCTCAAGTCTCTGATCTCCCTGGGAACCTCCTGCCCCACCCTTCCTCTGAACAAACACAGAGTATTCAGTTTTCAGCCTATTGGTCATATAAATGGCATGTGTTATGTATTGGGTCACATAAAATCATGTGAGCAGACACTAGATTGTTGATTAAAGCTGTCTTTTGGAATAAGTGTTTTTGCTTAATTCTGTGACTGTGATACTACTTGTGAAAAATCCTTCCTGGTCCTATAAAGGGAGACTGCCAGTCCTGAAACAGGAAATAACATCTAAATAGTCACTCCATTAGTTTAAAGGCAAAGATTATTTTTAGCTAGTTAAAAGGTTGAAGGATTTATAATGTAACTTGAACGTCACATTTAATGTAGTTACCCATGAACGTGTGGATGACTATAGAATTGCATCAGTTAAAAACATAGTAAATTTTGCTTCTAGATGTGAACTGTCTGGTTTGATTTTATTTCTCTCAGCTTGCTTTGTTGCTTGATGTTCTATAAACATGGCTTATTCTGAAATTAAATGCAGCCTATACCAAGTGCTCAGACATTGCTTTTGAAAGATGATAATATGGCTTTTGAAAACAATCACGAGTTAAATATCCCTTGCACCAAAACAATCTTGTGCCCAGTTAGGGGTCTCTCTGATGCAGAGTGATGACCTTTATAGAACAAGGTCAGGTTAGAAAAAGAAATTCACTTAAAGTCTGGGGTTGCTTGATTTTATCATCACAAATTCCTTGCATGTGGGGCAGCCCCAGCTTTCCTGCGATGGGAAGAGAAATGTGAGCCACGCTCTGCAGTTCTGTGGAATGGGACAATGGTGTCTTTCCATTCCCTTCATGCTCTGCCCTGTGTCCCTACAGGTTCCACCGTCTGGCATCCCAACTGTAAGCAGTCTACTAAGACAGAGGAAAAGCTGCGGGTAAGGAGACCGAGCCATGCTGTCGGATGCGCCTGGAGCCCACACGCCTCATAGCCGCTTGATTCTGGGGACTAGGGTTTGAGTAAAACTATTTTTTACCAATGTTTCCCTCCTAGCAACCTACATTTATTATCAGGCGGCTTCTTCTTCTTTTTTTTCTCTGTCTGCTATGATGAACAGTCTTACCTTGCCTGCCCACTTCTTTAAAAGCATTTAAAGAAGAAGTTGGCAGAGGTGGGGAAAAGGTGGCCTATTAAGTTCCGTATTCAGCACCTGGTGGTGACCTTCTTGCCGGCCATTTCTGGGCCTGGTCCATAGAGCACCACTTCAGCTCAAAGTCTGATCCATCACTCAGCCACTGGTCCATTTCACTTAGCTCTCAAATCCAAATTCACCAGAATAGCCTGTGACTCTGAAACGTGACGGTTTGCCAGCTAAAGCCTTAGAGGACAGCAAGCACGAGCCCTGACGTGTAAGTTGGTCAAAGCTCAGAATACTTCCAGGTGCCCCTATTTTAGAAGCCAGGGGCTATGCAGAAATAGGTGTTTATGATCACGACTGGACCCTGTTCGGATGATCCTAGGTTTTCTCCTGAGCGATGAAGTGTTTTTCCAAGGATAATCAGCCCCAATCCCAGTTTCCCCTTTTAAGTGATTTAGCGGCACGTGGAGAAAAACTGGAGCTCGCCTTCCCTTCACTTGTGCCTTAAGGGGCAGCAGGGTCTCAGTTGATTTTGGAGGCCGGGCCCTGGTGTGTGGAGTGATTGCTCTTTGATCTGCCCATCGAAGGCCCCTTCCTGTGTGGCCTGGACCATTCCCAGCAGAACACTGCTGGCTTATCCAAGGACCTGGTCACCGATACATGATTTGGGAAGAGATGACCTGACTTCCAAGAAGTGATTATCAGATTTTTAAGATCCCTACAACTGCCACCTCGGGGTTGCTGTTCTTATTTTCTAGTGTCCTTTATTCTCTTCCTTGAGACACATTTATGCAGAGTGAAGAAACACTTTGGTTTGTTTTGCTTTTTTTCTTCTCAACTGGCATCTGTAAATCAGATTGGAGACATTTTGCGATTTGTACATCTTAAGAGATTTGTCCCTTGCCTGGGAACCTAAGCAAAAGCCGTTCCTTTTGCAGGCACTATTATTTTAAGCAAAATTTAAGTAGGGGGAGAAACACTTTTCCTGAAGATAGCAGAAGAAAAAGATGTCCACCAGTCCTGAGATGGCTGTGCTCTGTGTTTTAGACATACAGCTTCAATTTGAGCATAGCTGTAGTCGCTCCTGGAGTTCATCAGCTGGGCAGACTGGCCTCTGGGAATCTGGAGGAACCATAGATGCTTGAGAAACAAGGTTATCTTTATAAAATATGAGAACTTTAAAGATACTTCTTATTGTCACTTTTGCCCTAAGTGTGTACAACTTATAACACAGCCTGCGGCAGCTGCCCAGAAACCACCCAAGTAGCCAGTGATTCACGCCCTTTCTACAGCGTTCAATTCAGTTTTTGTGTGATCATTTTTACTTTATTCCTGAGGAAGTATTTTGCCTTCAAGAAAGGAAGAAAGGAATGCTAATACTAATTAACAAGAAAAGAATGCTAATGAGGCCAGGCTGAAAAAGATGTGTCTTTTTTTTCTGAAAGGATAGCTTGAGTTTGAACAAACCTAACAGGTTTGTTCCTAAAATGATTTAAAGTAAAAAAACAAAACAAACAAACGAAAAAAATGTAATTGATCACATCTTGATGGAACTCTCTGGAGGAGCTTATGGAAACAACTTGTGAAGTGTTTCACTCATTCTGGAGAGGAGGTGCTCTTGATTTGTTCCTTAGTAAGCATTTCAGAGCTCTTGCCTTAATTTCAACACTTTCTATGCAGAAGGTCATCAGCCCTCTGGCTCACTGACTGTGAGAAATCCAGTAGCCAGAGGAATATGCACCTCAGAAGGATGCGTGTCCCACATGCCCAGAATTGGGGTCTAGGCTGATGCTGATCAGATTTAGAGGGGAGTCGATTTTGAACAGAGGAATAAGTCTTATGCTCCCTTAAGGGTGTGTCTACAAATACAACCCTTGAGCCAAGCTTTCCAAGCCTTTCCACTAATGTCACAGTAGAGTAGTTTCCATAGCAAAATGAAAATGTTTGAAGAATCTTTGAGCAACCCCACTGAGTAATCCACATTCTTGGTATTTAAGAACTCATGGGGTGTTTGTAGAAGCAGATTCTTAGGAACAGTCTCAGTTGGCTTTCTTGCCTTCTCACTCTTCATACACTAGAAATACATCTCAGCCAAAATGCGTGGAGAGGATTCTGAGGGGAGCAGATGTGACTAGATTTGCTAGCATTAGAAGACCCTTTCGTATGCACTTTGTAGGGGCCCAAAACTGACCCTACACCTGGCACACGCCCTTTGAAGTGATGTCACTTGCTGTTTACTGTCACATTAGTTTTCCCAAGGGAGGTTTTTTTTTTTTTCATAGTGTCTGAATGAAGATCTTGTTTATTCCTCCCTCTTTTCATCTTTTGTGGCAGCCACCAAACATGCATCGTCCTCCATCTGATTTCTTTTATCCCAAAAGTCTGATTCGCCGCGCAGGACGGTCTCCATCTCTTCAGGTTGGCACTGTGTTGGGGCCGAAACGTGGAGTCGCTGTCCTGGCCTAGGCTTCTGCTGTTCATGTGTGGTGCCCCTGCTCACACCCACGCCCATCCCCATTCCCACCCTCACTCCCCTTCCAGCTGCTTTTCTCACTCAATTTATGCAGCTCCTGCCAAAGGCAGATAGGTGCTTCCTTCGCCCAGTGAATGTGCCTTGAGCTCTGACTTGGGCAGTGTTTCTTCAGAGCAGTAATGTGTGCCCTCACTCTGTGTGTGTATGTGTGTGGTACTGGAGATTGAACCCAGGGCCTTGTGCATGTAAGGCAGAACCTCTACCACTGAGCCACATCCCCAGCCCTAAAGCACTGTTCTGACTGGAGCCAGCGCACAGCACTCTGCCACTTGGTCCTGTGTGCCCACATGCATGTACCAGGAGTGGTGCAGGGCTGGGTGCATCTAGCCTTGTAGGTGAAGCAAGAATGAAGAAGTGATGTCCAGAAAGGACAGAAATCTCACAGGACATGGACTGCATAGATCATGCAGACAGGTGCACAACAGGTTCCTAGAATGTCAAGTGAGGGGCGGGTCCTGTGGGTACATCCAGAGAGAAACCATCTTTCGTGGAATTCTTCAGGCTGGAAGAGATTAGAACATGTGCGCATGAGGGACAAAGGAGGGGGGCCTATGAAGACACAGAGCTGGAACTAGAGAAAGCAGTGCCATGGCAAGGGATGGTTTGTGTCCAGAGAGGAACAGTGAAGGGTGGGGTGGGGGACACTTAGAGCAGGCACCCACTGTAGGGAAGCTAGGGTCCACCTGCCTTCTCATTTGCTCCCTAAGAATTCCTATGAAGTCACTGTCTTTTGCCCATTTTGCATATAGACGGACTGAGTTAGCTTCCCCAGGGACAGCCCACCAGGAAGCAGAGGAGCTGGGATTGGTCCCTAGGTTGTTGTGAAGTCACAGTGCTATTCTGTCTCCTCTAAAGAAGGGGACAGAAAGAGGGAAGTTGGGGCCACCAGAAGAGGAGAGCCTAAGTGCCACTAAGTCCCTTCTCAGTGGCCACAGATGGACATGGAGAGAACAGCATGGCCGGCTAGGACTTCTCCAGAAGCCCAGGGGTGGGCTGATCCCTCTGTGACTCGCCCCAGCAACAGCCAAGCATGTTAGAGTCCATGCCTGGTTTCACCTTCTTCAGAGAACTAAGAACCAGTGAAGGCCTGGACCTGTCACTCAGCAGGCAGGTGCCTTTCTGTACTCCCCCACTGGCCCAGATGAGGCCCGGCAGGGCTGGCATCCCTGCTGTTGGCTCAGGGCCACACGCCACACTGCGCTCAGCCTCTGCACCTGCTCCTGCCTCTGTGCCTGCCAGCACTGCACTGAGATGAGAGAACTTCACGTTCCCATTTGTTTTCATTAAAACATCACGTTCTTTCTTTAAATGATTTGAAAGACAGAAGTATAGAATCCTAGAGTACTAAGAGGCCATTAGGTGTCAGCCCCTTGTTTCTCCACCCATACAATGAAGCCAGACAGTTGGGGTCCTGTCCCTAATGCTCCACTGGCCTGACCTAGCCAGATGCACAGACTAGGGTTCCCAGACTCTCGGTGTCGGGGCCTGATGTTGGACCGCAGTGCTGGGGTGCACCTCAGCTTAGACTTGTAGAGGAGCTTCATCCAACCACCTTTAAAGCCCAGTTCCATTGGCAGAGATGTAGCACAGTGAGTGGCATGAACCCCCGAGAACAGGTCAAGAGCCTTGCTGCTGCAAGTGTGGGCTGCTCAAAGCCAGTGCCTGTACCTGGCAGGAAGTTGCTTTTTTTAATATTTTTTTCCAATAGAGCACTCTTAGTCCAGTTAGTATTTTATGTTGTTGTCCTAAGCCTAAAGCCAAGTGATAATGTTTTCATGACTTGAAGAAAAATAACATCATCAAGTGTGAAATTGTTTTCTTTTGCCCCAGACCCTTAGCAAGTTTGGAGGAGAGAGAAATCTGTTTTGAATAACCTCTCTTCCTGTCCTGTTGTTCAAAGGAGACATCTGATTCTCATTATCTAGCCATAAATATCAGTGAAGTCAACTTTAACTCCACCACAGAAAGCTGTAAACAGCTTGGGACCTGGCAGAGACAAGGTTCTGTGTGTGAAGGTCCCCTCTTCCCACTGGTGACAAGGAATGCAGGATGGCGCACCGGATCCCGGGCCACACAAGCTTTGCACCACAGATTTTTGACCTTTCATGTCTCTTGGCCTTCACAGCAGCCCATTTTCACCACTCAGAGTTGTGCAGCTTCAGGCACCAGGTGCTTTCCCTCACCTCCTTGCAGGGAGACTCAGTGCTCCTGTCCCAGAAGCCAGGCCTGGCTCTAGTGGGCTGAAAATTAAGTTTATCGGAGGAAAGTTAGTTCATTACTTATGTTCATTGACATTTATTGTTTGTTCTTTTTATCCTGTGAGCCTCAGGTAAAAGAAAAGAGATGAAAATAGCTAGCTAAGAAAAACGTATTCTGGTTCTGTGTCTTTGGAAGAGTTGTTTTTGAGCTGAAGTGATTTTTATTTCTAGGTGAAACTCAGTGCTAAGCACTCCTAGTTCATTGCAGGCAATGCGCATGGTGTTCACCAAACCAAGCTTTCAATAATCTGCTGTGGGTCACCTGCCTTTGCTCTAAAAAGGAGCTTCTTGGATGTACCCTGAAGGCTGAATTATACATTAACTCATCTGTAAACTAGGCATGAGATCTTTTCTTGCTTCTGAAACTAACATTCACAGTATATAAGGTATGCACTTGCAAATCTGTAGCATACCAGAGATTGTGTGTGTGTGTGTATATATATATATATATATATATATATATATATATATATATATATATATATATATATATATATATATATATAGTTTTAAAGAGCTACTAGAGACCTGGGTCTAGAACAAGGAATGAATGTTTGGGTTTATTCATGTTCATGTCACCCCTACACATACTGCATTATTTCTAGTTTCCACTTGGGAGTTTTATCCTTCCGGGTGTTACTCCACAGTTCAGCAGGCAGTCAGATGTAGAGGCAGTAAGATGCTTCTGGGGCAGGCCACAGGCCTTTGGGGCACACTGAGGGCTCCAGCAGTTTGTGACAGCACCTCTGGAGAAGGTGTGTGTGTGTCCAGAGCCCCTCCTCTTTCCTGGCCCAGCACAAATCCTTCTCCCCAGGGCTCTTGAGCCCATCCTTTCCTCATGTCTGATGTGTGCAGTGTTGAAACTACTCTCTCCTCTGCAGCTGTTATCACGGCCTTGTCTGGTGAGCACCCGCAGACACTCAGGGCAGGTACTGTCAAGCCCAGCAGTACTTGGTGGCAGTTGCTGGCCGCCCGCCTTGCAGTTACCCTGTAGGTGGTCCCCAGAGAGAGCCATCTGCTGCTGCCACCTCTAGTTGCCCTCACCTCCTTAGAGCATCGCTTTGAATGAATACAAATTAGAAGAATGTAGGTGTTGGTCCCTGCTCCTGCTCGGGGTGGGGCAGAGGCACAGAGAGCTTTCCTGGGCTCCCCAAGGGGCCATGTGCACAGGCCTCTAATTGGAAGGAAATGGAAAATGTCATTTCTCTGCTTACTCATAGACAGAGCTCTGGAAAGTGCTTTGACTGGTCAGTATTTGAAGGGGCACAGGAACAGCGAAAGACATCCTTCAGTGAAGCTTTTTGTGACTGGTAGGGCAGATGGAGGAGTTCAGAGCTCAGGGGGAGAATCAACTGAAAGGTAATTAGGGGGCTTGTAAAAGATTCCCAGAGAAAAGCAACAAAAAATGTGCTTTTTTCAGCATCTGTCTACTGACAAGTGATTGAGTGCTTTTTCCTCACTCTCGCTCTTGCTCTTGCTCTCTCTGCAAATAAACCACTAGTCTTATAGTGAACTCTATGTGTTTTTTGTTTGTTTGTTTGGGTTTCTATTTTTTCTTTTGTATTGAATTGAACCCAGGGTTTCACGCATGCTGGGCAGGCACTCAGCCACAGAGATGAGCCTGTGGGCCTTTTCTATTTTGAGACAAGTTCTCACTAAGTTGCCCAGGCTGACCTTGAACTTGTGATCCTCCTGCCTCAGCCTTCTGAGTAGCTGGAATTACAGATGTGTGCCAGTGCTTCTGTCCCACCCCTTTTTTAAGAAATAAAAAGTTAATTGAAACCAAAAACAAATATGGGAAGATATGCTGGGAAAATAAATACAGAGGAAAATGGACCCCTCTGTAAGGGATTACGTGAGAACCATTCATCTGACGAGAAAGTTCTAAGTGAAAAGTCCTTTTTTTTTCCTGTTACCAAAATAAGGCTTAAACTCTTTGCCTCATCTTACTGGCAAAATACTTGGAGAAAGCCCCGCTGTTTATAACCCATTAGTTATTGACTTTGCATTCTTCCTACTCTTGCTTTACCTCTGTTGTTATTCCCAATGATAAATTTCAAAAGAAATAACTAAATTTTTCCAGCTATGCTTTCAAGTTTGTTTTCTATTTTTTTTTAAAAGGTGCTCATAGGAAAATAAGCAAATTTTATTTGCTTTTAACAGTTTATCAGAGTTTCCTTATTCCTATAGACTAAGAGTAGCAAATGGGAGGAATAAATTTATTTATTGAAGTCATCTTTGGATATACTTTATTCTTGTAATATAGACAAGAGTAAATTTGTCTTAACTCTTGCTGAAAGTTCCAGAGACAGAAAACCTCGGGCCCACTGAGTCTGTGAATTCAGTTCATAATCCCAAGACATTGTGGCTGCCCTGGACCTCTGAATGGGTGGACATGGTAATTTAGGTTAAGTACAGTTATACATGGGAATGTGGGCTCTCTGTAGTGTCATTGTGGCCATAAAGGTGATACTGGAGTTAGATTATGATAAAAAGGAAACAGTCCGTGGAATTTGAAAGGCCACATGGGGGTGAGGTCACACTTTGAGGCTGAGATGTCCTAGTCCTAACAAGTGGTGTATCCAGGGGGAGGCCTGTAGCAGGAAGAATACAAGGGGCTCTTGACAATAAGTGAGATGTTAATTAAAAATTCAACATGTTTCCAATTGAATGTAGAATTCTAAATCTTCAGGATTAAAACTGCAAAGATAATTGTTGAGTGTTAAAAAGCAATTTTACTACTTTCCTAGGACAGAGACCTCTAATCTCCATTAGTTGAGCAAATATATTTCAGAAGCCATTAAGGACTATGGTAAAAAAGCAGGCATTTCATGCACCTTGTTTAAGCCTCAAGCAAGGTTCAAGAGGTAGCAGTTCCAGAACTGTCCTGGAGGACAGAAGAGGCCTGTGCAAGGCCATCGCCACCGAGAAGTGGAAGGACATTCATTATTGAAGTTAAGACACAGGCAGGAAGCCACTCTCAGCCAGAGGATTCAGAGTCACTTCAGAGTTCCCAAGGAGGGGCAGGGTATTTCTCAAGCCCTGGCAGACCCTGCTGGCCCCAAGACAGTGATAAATTACTCAACCGAGTCTTGCTAGGAAGCAGTCCAAACACAATAGCTGTAGATAGCCTCATCAGTGTACTGCATGTTTGAAAAGAATATTCTACCACAAGAAGCAAAGCGTAAGCAATGTTGCCCTTAAGTAGAAAATTACCAGCTAAGAAATGGTCTCGTGTTGAATATCTGAGAACACTGACTACTCTACTCATCTTGTACCTGGGGGAGTACTTGGTGCTTTGTAAACATTATGCCATTTAACCCTACCAGGGACCCGTAAATGTTGGGGATATTTTCTCCCCCACTTCATAAATGGAGAGTTCAAGTTCAAGAAAGTTAGAAGGAAAACTCACATATCATCACATGGAATTGAACTGAATTATCTGACCTCAAAGCTCACCTTTAAGTCTCCCCCTCCATACTATACTATAAATGATTAGTATATCCTATTATTATCATCTTTGAAGACATCATTCCTGGAAATCCAGAAGGTGCCCCTCCCCCATCCTTGGAAGCCTTGGGGACAGGTAATGCATGGGAGACCCCAAGGCTCCAGCATGCACTTTGGCTTTCTGTGCCCCATTCCAAATGCTAGTTAATGAGCACAGGCCCTTGTCATAGCGACCTCAGTAACTGAAGACCTGTGGCCCTCCTGCAGCATGCCCTCCTCACATACTCCTTTCAGTCACCGATCTCAGCCTCTCCATTGCTTGCACCCCCTCAGCCCAGTGACTGTGCTGCTGGGAACAAATGAATGCGCCCGCCTTAGGATGGAATGCGGGGCACAGTGCGCACCTGTGGACTTCAGGTGCCTGGTTTCAAACCCTGATGCGCCGCATTTGTAGGTGGGTAGCTCACAGCACCCAAACTTCCTCTTCTGTAAACTGGGCTATGTCATAGGTGTGCTGATTGAGCAGATTGATGGCCAGCAAGCCTAGGCCATGGCCTGCCACACCCTAAGTGAGCCATAGCTGCTGTCAATGGCCCTGGGTTGATGCCGCAGTGGTTTCACTTTGGGATCATGTTGGGCAATATTAGATCCTGGCCACTTGGAACTGAAGGACTAGCTGTATTTAATGATTGTCCCACAGACACGGGTGGATACTGGTTCAACTTTCTCAGGGAGTGGCATTGCTTTTTATTTTTAGGGGAGGGTCTACAGGGTGTTCAGGTCTCACTACTCCCAAGAGCTGGGATTACAGGCTCGCACCACCATACCCAGTCTCAACTGCTATCTCAGTGTGCCCCGGGGGCGGGGCTTGCACAGCAGGGCCAGGGGCTTGAACCCTTGGCCCTGCTGTGCCAGCTTGCCAGTGCTTTAATCCACTGAGCTATTTGGCTGGCCCTGACATCTCTTTTTAAAGGAAGGTTGTATTTTGGTTAGGAAGTTGACACTGGACTTCTTTTGAATAGTGTTATATGAATCCTTTTCCAACATACTCAAAATTTTTCATATTGAGATGAGCTTATTACTGGAAAACAGTCATTCCAGTTATACTTGGAGGAAGACATCTCAAGGCAGGAAGCCCCAAAGCAGTGCCCAGATGCCACAGTGCCTGAGCATATGTCTTCCACCACCACCACCCACCCAGGTATCCCTGAGATGCCTGACACAGCCAAGAATGATCAATCCACAATCTTCCAGGGAGCGCTTTCTTTGAAAGTGAAGCTAACCACGGCTTGCCTTACACTGGCCAGATGGTGTGTTCACTGTGTGAATTACTTAATGGCATAGCATTCCAGGTCTTTAGGAGTTCTTTTGACCCAGTTAAACCCACATTCAAGGAGTTGTATCATGGGGAGAAATTGTGCTAAAGAGGACACAGTCCTATTCCAATTGTAGTAGTACAAATGTCCTCTTGAGGAAGTGGCTGCGCAGACATGAGACTGTGGGCTTTCCCGAATATGCCAAGCAGGTCTGGGAGGCAGTTGATCATAGTTTGTACCTTTCCCTCCATTCCTCGCCTAATGCCAGCACTCACTGTCATGGATTTCCCAGTTTGTATTATCATGAAATTCAACTCCTTCCGTCTTGCCAGGGGCTGCCCACCATACTTCCCTCACAGCATCAGCAGAGTACAAATAAGCTCAAGCTTATCTACTCTGTGATGCTCAGATACAGGCATCCTGAGGGCAGAGATAAGGACCAGCGTTTATGAAGGGCACAGACTCGCTGCAAGAAAGCCAGTGAATATATCATTGTGAGCTTCTATTTATGAAGGGAAAATAGATGATACTGTGAGAGAAATCAAGAACACGAACTGGATTGAAGTTCAAGGAGAGTTCTCTGTGCTGCAAAGGTGATACTTAAGTCACGATTGAAGAAGTTTCAACGGTCAAAGGGGAAGCATCCGTGGCAGAGAGAGGCCAGGATAAGACCCGGAGGCAGGGGCACTGTGCCCCTCGATCTGCAAATGGACAGGCGATGAGGAAGTAAAAGCAGGGACATGGTTCCCAGGCCTGGGATTTATTCTTCTAAGTGGATGCTGAAGCCATAGGCAGGATATTGCCAGTCCGAGTTATTCTCACAAGATCTCTCTTAGAGACGTGCTGGGTGCAGGGGCATCTGCAGAAGGCAAGGTCATGAAAGCCAGAAGCTCACGGAGGCCACCATTGAGAGTTGCTTTGGTTGGGGCTGCAGAAATGGGGGAAATGGTAGCTGGGAGCCATGCTAAGGGATGGGAAGATCAGGGGGTCACTTCCAAGGGAGCCCCAAATACACATTCAGAGCCCAATCCCGTAACAGCTCTCATGACCTTCCCATCTGGTTGTGTTTGGTTTTGTGTGACATAAAACATAGATTTCTTCTTTTTATTTTTTTTTTTTTTATTTTTTTTATTTTATTTATTTTTTTTTTTTTTTGTCTTTTTGAGACAGGGTCTCACTATGCAGTTCAGGCTGGCCTTAAGCTCACTCTATAGCTCAGGCTGGTCTTGAACTCACAACAATCCTCCTGCCTCAGCCTCCCGAGTGCTGGGATTACAGGCCTGCGCCACCACGCCCGGCTGATTTCTTCTTTTTAACTAGCCTAGTTTTTAGTGAAGCTCGAGGACCCTGGTGGCTCTTGATTCTGAAGCCTTCCTATGGACACTGACAAGTCACTGTTTATTTCACAGCCTACCAGGACCTCCTCCGAAAGTATTTATTCTAGACCCGGATCCAGCATCCCTGGTTCCCCAGGCCACACTATCTATGTAAGTACCAGCTTCTGAAGGGAGCATCTAAGGCAGGTAGGTCGGAGAATTGGAATAACTGGACAAATCACAGAAGCTAACTCAAAGGGATTTCTAATTGTCATGGAGTCTTGTGTTTGTTTTTGTCTATGAGTTGTCTCAGTCACGCCTTTTGTCAAGTAATTTAGTTTATGTATGGTCATCTCATCAAAAGAGGACCTCAAAATAGAGTACTGTGAAGCAGGACTGAAATTATCATACCTAATCGCACATAGAGACCTGGAGATTCATTAATACATTTATCAGGGTTCTACTGAGTACTCTTAAATTCTGACATAAAGATACTTAAATGCTTAATTCATTAAATGTGCCATTCTTGTTTTTAGCCATCTGGGAGAAAGTTTTGCCACCTGTTTGAGTGTTTTGTTTTTTTCCTTCACTATAATGTAGTAAAGTATTTTTAAGGTTTACACATTTCTGTAGTTAATGAGCTATACATATATTTTTTATTTTATAAAGAGAGTACGAAATAGTATTAAAACAGAAAAATTACAAGAGAAACAGAATTTCACTTAACAGGGGGCTAGGGAGATAGTTCAGTGGAATAAGTGCTTGCTTGGCAAGTCAAATGTCTTGAGTTCTATTCCTGGTACCACCAAATAATAATAATAATAATAATAATAATAATAATAATAATAATAATTTCACTTAATAAAGTGATATGAATATTACAGTATTTGCTGTAATGTAGTGTTATCTTCCGACCAGTTTATATTATCAGATGAGATATATGCATGCAGAATTGGAAGAAGAAAAAGAAAGAAATATATAAGAAATTAAGAGGAGAAACAATTGACAAAAGAGACGAAGCAAATTAAGCCATTACCTGTTCTTCTGCTATTCATCCTTTTTCTTATGCTTGGGATCATTTTAAAAACTAATTGGGGCCGGGGAGATGGTTCAGTGGAATAAGCGCTTCCCTGGCAAGTACAAGGGCTGGAGTTTAATCCCTGGTTTAGCTGGAAAAAACAAACAAACAAACTAATTGATAGCTGACAAATTGGCAGTTTTCTAAAGAGTGTGCCCATGCTAAGCATAGTATTTTGGTTTGTTGTAAAGGTTTCTACATTTTTTGAAATTAATTTTATTGAGAAACAAATAGCAGTGAGACAGTTTCAAAACTGATTAGTGGGCCGGAGAGATAGCTCAGTAGAATAAGCGCTTGCCTGGCAAGTGCAAGGGCCTGAGTTCAATCCCCAGTTTCACAAAAAAAAAGATTAATAAGGTCTCCACATTTTAAATAAGATGTTACAAGCACTTGCATAGTCTCTCAAAGAAGTAAAAGGTGGGGTAACTTTTCTCTCCATTTAACCTCATCAGGCAAAAGTAGACAATGAAATCCTGGACTACAAAGACCTCGCAGCCATTCCCAAGGTCAAGGCCATCTATGACATCGAACGCCCAGACCTCATTACCTATGAGCCTTTCTACACTTCAGGCTATGAAGACAAACAGGAGCGACAGAGCCTTGGAGAGGTACCACGTCTCTAGTAGTATGGGGTGTAGGATGGCCCGCTTTCTTTTTAGTCCTGTGCGAAGGAAGTACGACTCAGCATTAAGTCAGCCTTTCTGTTGCCTACTGTTTGCAGGTTTCTGTATCAGGTTCAAATACTTAGTATTCAAAAAACTGTCACATGATTACAACCCTAAAGGGGGTCAGAAAGGTGGGAGAGCCAACTGATCATACATAAGACAAAGGTGAAGGATATCGCACAGTGGGGTATATGATAACTGAGCCCAGGGTGAATGCTGCAATTGACAAGGGAAGCAGAGTCTTCTGGGCCGTTGTCTTGACTTAAGTTGAAAGTAAATACATGCAGATGATGGTGAGAAAAAACATGTCCATAAACAGTGATAGCTATAGTTTTAAGTGGTTTAGAATATTCAAGAAAAGTGGAGAGAACTGACCAATAGCATAGCTTAGTGGCTTGAGCAGGGGTTATGAAATGAAATTGTGGCTCAACACAGGGATCACTACACATGTAAATGCTTAGCAGATGGCAGCCACAGTTGTCAGCTGTCCTCTTGGGGCTGTCCTCACAGCCCGTGCACCCCTCCGCTGCAGCATGAAAGCTGTTCTGGCCCGGACTCCCTTCTCTGCCCATCCTAAGACTGTGGGTCCCCTGCTGTTAACCTCCTGCCCAGGTTTCTCCGTTTTTTCCCCTTTTACTTTTCTTTTCTACAGGTGTCAGTTTGATTTTTTAAAATTAAGTTTATTGAGATACAGCAATGAGACAGTTTCAAAACCAATGGGACAGTTTCAATAGTTAATGTGTTGCATATTGTTGTCTTTGTAGTGATCATTCATAGTGCAAGATGCAGATATGATATCCTCCCCACAAACACTATTAGAACAAATCTATTTATTGAATTAAGAGAAAGTAGCTGTATATCTATCCTAACTATTCCATATATACATATACAAAATCATCCCTGTGCTGTAACATCCTGTAACTCAGTTGTGTCCCAAATTTACTGATCAAGGAGATTGTGGGGCCACAGAGGAAAGTGATTGGTGATGCATAGTGTGCCTAAGGAGAGTCACATGGAGAGAAAACGTTCTCTCAGGCCTTCACAGAGAGCAAATTGGTCAAGCATTGACTCATCTATACAGCTGACACTGGCTAAGTATCTACAAACTGCGGTACAGGGTTTCAGGATAAATCCTGAGGGGACTTGACTGACCTTTTCAGATACAAAAGTTACATTTCTTGTTATATAGGTCTTGCTTTATTTTGGTCTCAACCATCCAGCAGAAAAGTATAAAAAGGAGGTATAAAAAGTAAAGCCGTATTAATTTGCTGAGCTGTAAAAGGCTCAAGTCAACAACTTCTGACACGGCCAGTCCTGTGGATAACCCACTACAATTATGGACTACTGCACTATATTGGATTATTTTGCTGAATTCACACACCTACAAAATTTAAATGCCAAGGGAATACTCATCTTTGACAAAACTAAACAAAAAAGGGGTACAAATCACTTTTACTCTTGTGATGCTAGGAGCTGGACTCAGAACCCCAAGCAGGGCAGGTACAGGCTCTGCTACATAGCCCAGCCCCCTCTTTCATTCTGAACTTGGCCTCATCTTACGGACCATTCAATTCCATTCAGAGAGCTGTGAGCTACCCAGTAGGGGACTCAGCGGGGCGTGGAGGTGAAACCCTAACTTGGCTGCCTCCCTCTTTTCAGGCCTAATGTGCAGAACAGGCATGAGAATGTGGGAGTATCTATTTTATTTGTTCTCTGATGTATGCATATAATATCTATCAGTTTATGAGTATGTTTACTTATTTTTATATAGTATTCCTTTTGTTTGCATATTTTGTAATCTGGCTTTTGTTCCCAGCATAGCTCTGGGACAGAATGTGAGATCCATTTTCATGTAGTGCCACCTTGTGGCAGCTGTGCTATACAGCAGCTCCCGCAGCTCTCGAGGCAGGTTGATGTGCTGAGTTGGTAGTTCTGTGAATGGAATCCCAAGGGGTCAAGGGCAAGTCGCATAGCCAAGGAGGAGCTGAGTTTTGTGTCTGGTGTTATGGACTTTTGCACTTGTGTGTGTTTTTCAGTGGCTCCATTTAGCGTAGGAAAACATTATTGAAAAGTTTGAACTTTGAAGGGCTGGCCAAATAGCTCAGCAGATTAAAGCACCTGGGGTTCAATCCCTGGGCCTCCTGTGTCAGCCCCACCCCTGGGGTGTGCTGAGTCAGCAATTGAGACTGGGTATGGTGGTGCGCCCCTGTAACCCCAACTCTTGGCAACTACGTGTATGACCTTGGGGAAATTGTATACATGAACCTCATCTGTGGACTCAAGGTAGAGAACAGTAATACTCCCACCAAAGGTTTTCTGTGAGGGCTGTGTGAGGTCTTCAGAGTAGAACACACAATAACAAAATGTTCAAAAGCGCTGGTCTTGTAATCAGCACCATTTCAGGCAGAATCTGAGCAAGTGACCTGTGGCTTTCTTGATGCCTAAAGAGTGTCCCTGTGGATCAGGGATCAGAGGCATTGGTGAACTCAGGCCCCAACCTGTGGACATGGCAACAAAGTAGCCATTGCCTCTGGCCATGGTGGCCCACACCTGTAATCCCAGCACTAGGGAGGCTGAGAACAGGATCACTACGAGTCTGAGCTGCCTAATGAGACCCTGCACAAAAAAAGTAAACATTGCAACCTATTCTATTACTGTATTCATTCTATTAGTTATTAAAACCTCTTTTATAGAATCCATCTGCCATTTTAGAGACACAGAAGGTGAGGTTGGTGGCAGCCAGGAAGGACCTGGGTGCATGCAGTTGTGCCTGTCACATACACTGTTACGGTGACCAGCGTGCTTAAAGCTTAAAAACCATGTGTACAGAATCCTACATCTTTCTAGATGCTGAAACTGACAGCAGTAAACTGAGCATAATCTGATTATATTAGGGAAAATAGTACAATTTTATCTGGAATTGTCACCTTAGTCATCAGTGTATTTATCAAAAGTTAACATTATTAACAGTATTATTCACTAAAATTAGAGTTCTTAGGCAGATGTCACCAGCATCTCTAGGAACTGTGTCATAATGCGGCATCAGCCTGCCCCACGCTCAGGCCAAGGCCCGGCAGGGGTGCCAGCGTGCGTTCACAGGATGAAGTTTCCAGCAAATTCTAATGATCAGCTCTAATTAACACCAGCGAAGAACACACAAGCCATGACTTTGCATTCTCTCTTTTGTTCCAGTCTCCAAGGACTTTGTCTCCTACTCCATCAGCAGAAGTGAGTACCATCTAATTAGTAGAATGGGGGAGTTGCTCAGACCTTGTCTTGATTGGAATTTTTGAAAAAGGACGTAACACACCACAAGGCAGAGAAACGAGGACCTTATGATGGGTACGGGGGTTACAATTGCAAGACAGGAGCACAAGACTGCAGTACATTCCCTTCTGTAAGAGTGGTCTCCCAGTGATCCAAGCCTGTCCTTCCTAAGTGGTGGGCAGAATGTGTGCAGGGCCTGGAGTCACTGCCTGGTGTGACCTCTCTGCCCTGGTCTACGCTTAATTGACCTGAGCCCTGTCCACACCATACCACCCTCAACGGGCCTGATCTCATCTGATCTGAGCCCTAACAGACTGACATATCTGAGTCAACAGTGGTCCTAATACAATCTATAAGAACTTTTTCTTTCCATACAGAGTATTGAATCCAAGGTTACTGGTGGTCACAATCCAGACCTCCACCCTGGGCCACAGCCCTGGCTTTTTTTTTTTTTTTTTTTTTTGAAACAAAGTATCACTGAGTAGCTAAATTGCCTCCGCTGAGCACAAGTTTGCAACCCTTCTGCCTCAGCCTACCAGAGCACTAGGGTCAGAAGCACACCCCCAAGGCCCAACTCGGACTTTTCTCATGGATGTTTACTCAGGATGGCATAAATTAGTGGTCTGAATTTAAGGCAAGCAGCTTTCTAGGAACTCTTGTTATGAAATGAGGCTAATCTAGGGAAGCTGTGTAATTTGAAAGAGGAAAAATAAAACCACAATTTTCAAGTGTATGGGAGCTACAGACTATGAATAATTTCTATTACCACGCTAATCACTTACAGCTGAAGTTGGAAATAATTTTTTTTTATTGAAGTGTGTCATTTAGAGACTTATGTTATCATTTGATTTATTAAGATAATTAAGGATAAAACTAAAGTTCCCTTGCCCCTTTCTTTCAGATTTCACAAAGCTATGGTTAATGAGGCTTTATTTTATTTTTATTTTTAATGACATATATATGTATATATATTGGAAATCAAATTCAGAACCTTGAAATTTTCAAGCAAGCACTGTGCCACTGAACTATGTCCTTGACCCAATAAGATTTTAATTCAGTCATTATTTGTGCACTCTTTCAAAATCTTTTGTTAGTAGAAGCTTCATAGGACAACAGACTCCTAAAATACAAAATATTCTTCATGTTCTTTTTTTTTTCAGTACCAGGGATTGAACTCAGGACCATGTGCTTGCCAGGGTCTACTGAACTGTCTCCCTAAATCCACTTCTCTTCATGTTCTTTTGATTTTGATGGTTTTATATTGTTGGGGTTTTTTCTCCTTACTGCTTAATACCTCTTTTTTGGGCTCAACATAAGCAATATACTAGTGCTACCATTGAAGTCCACAAAATTATGATGTGTCATAATTATTCTCCAGTTTGTAGTTCCCATTTTTGGGGGGGTATTTTTGGGGGGTTTCTTTTGTTTTGTTTTGGTAATAGGGATCAAACTCAGCACCTTGTGCTTTGTAAGCAGGCACTTATGCCACTGATCTGTCTCCCCAGCCCTATAAAAGTCTCTGTAATGATTCTCCTTAAGGATCATTTTAAATTATTTTCTTAGCCTGTGTTTCCCAAGATAAGTAGAATTTCTGGCCATAAATCTACCACCAACTTGTTTGCTGGGAGCGTCAAACAACGTCAGGCTAGGAAGATGGCTCAGTAGAATAAGCACTTCCCTGGCAAGTGCAAGGGCCCAAGTTCAATCCCTGGTTCTGAAAAAGAAAAAAAAAAAACAATGTCACCGGATCAGTATTGTGGACACTGTGTTTGGTGGGCAGGATCGCATGGGGATGCCAGTTCCAAAGGGAGCCCTCCCTACCCCCATTCTGGCCAGGCAGCTGACATGGTTCTCCAATCAGCATGGAGCCTGTTTCTCTTATCAGTCTGTATCATCAGTAGGGCCTGACCTACTTTGCCAAGCAGAAAAGCACACTGTAAATGTGCTTGTTGGGCTGATCTCTTTTCGTACAGCTCTGTGAGGATTGGGAATTATAAATGTATGTACATCTTAAAATTTTAGTTCCAAGGACTGGAACCAGAGTGCATTAGCCACCAAGTGCTGGAAGTGTACTTATTTGTGAAACGCTCCCCCCACCAAGTAAAAGCAGACAGGTGCACGCGATGGCTTCCCAGCAGTGTTTGTGGATCAGGGGTCACTGGGCCGCCCAGCAGGTCTGATGCATTCTGTGCTCACAGTTTTCCACTCTTCTGTCTGCAGGGCTACCAGGATGCTCGGGACCGGGTAATGCACCGGTCCACCAGCCAGGGCTCCATCAACTCCCCTGTGTACAGCCGTCACAGTTACACTCCGACTACGTCACGCTCACCCCAGCATTTCCACAGACCTGGTAAGGACTGCTCCTGTCCACACGATAAGCTGCATTCGGTGTGACTGTCCCCCCCCTTTATTGACAGCTTATTGAAAAATCTGAGGACTAATATTTCTACCCTGCTCCCAGAACAAAATGAAAATGGGTATCCAATTGCATTTTGTATTATGGCTTTTCCTAAAATATCTGTCTTCTTGTAGCTATTTTCATTTTGATTTAGTAAATTCCATTTAGAGTGAAGTACTGGAAGCAAAGGAGATTTTTTCCCCCCTCTTAATGAACATCTCATTACTTTGGGACTTAAAATGAAAATTTCCAAAAGAAAAAAATTTTATGTCCTTTTTAGGCAAATCAGTATCATCTAAAATCCAATCTTAGCCATTTGTTGACCGGCTTCCAATACTCTTATCCAGACACTGAGCATGCTCAGTTAAGGTGCTTCTGAAAGGAGGAGTGAGGATTGTATGAGGTCACTTCTGAGATAACTTCCAGCCCCAGGATGTTGAATCAGACTTTGGAAACATAAAAACCTCAAGGCTGTGCTGTCAGGGGGAATGTCACAGAGCTAGGGGACCTTCGCTGTCCTGACCCGCAGAGGGTTTCATCCTCGTGGCCCTCAGCAGGGTCGTGTCTGTGTCTGTGTCTGTGTGTGACCAGCGAATGAAGATCCCCGTGCAGAACCAGGTGTCTGCCACAGCAGTCACAGGGAGGACTCGGCCTGTAAACAAACTTGGCAGTGGTACACATCTCAGAAGACTTCGTTTTAAGCTGCTTTCTTCTGCCCGGCTTGATGAGAACAAATTCACTCAGTGTTAGCTTTTTAATAAAATGTACAAGAAATAAAACAGGAGAAATTAGCCATGTAAAAACAGGCTACAATGTTCTCCTTAAAGATTTAACAGGAAAGATTGAAACTATTGTAATGTATCAGTCACTGCAGGTATAGATGTATATATACATATTCATTAGTATCTACTAGATTATATTAAATGAAAGGTTTTAGGATCTCCTTTATAATGGACACCTAAACTTTTTATTCATGCCCTGATATGGGTCTCAGCTTAAGCCACCAGCTGTCTAGGTGATAGAAATACTTACATCGCCGATGCATGTGTGTCACTAAGACCCCAGCCCTGAGAGCTGTGTGGGTTCCAGGGACCTGTTCCCGAGACCCCTGAACAGAGATAGTGTGGCTGACCAGCCACCCTGCTGCTCCTGAAAGCACCTGTGCTTGATGAGCAGTAGGAAGCTCTCTCCCCTCCTGTCGTGGTCCTGAGGCCCAGCGACTCTTGGAGCATCTCCTTTCTCATTCATCTTACACATCTGGCCGCCAGGTGTTAGGTATTATAGTGATTTTTGAGGCCTACCCTTTCAAAGCGCAACTCATGGCCTCCTTGCAATCCTAGTGCAGCAGCCCAAAGTGTCGCCCCTATATTCGGGGTGTCAGATAGCGGTTTCCATTGTCTGGGTCTGAGTCCACCCTTCACTCTGTGATGCTGTGTTTTCCATCCCCAGCATTTATTTCCACGTGCAGCTGTCCAGAGTTCTCTTTGTCCTCTCAGGAATGCAAATGGGTTTTTCTTCTATGAAGCTAAAATACAGTGATTTCCAGAGGGATAGGTGTGCAGTTTAAAAATAAAAGCAGACCCTAAGCCAGGGAAATAGCTTAGTGGCACAAGTGCTTGCCTGGCGAGCGCAAGGTCCTAAGTTCGATCCCCAGTATGAAAAAAAAAAAAAAAAAAATCCAAAACCTGACCTTTCAGTATAGGCCCTTCTTTTCCAGCTTCTTGAAATGGTTGTCAGTTTTTACTTGCATGTCAGTGGGTTCTGTTTGTTAGCTGCCTTTCTAAAAAATAGCTTTTGTTGAGTCTACGTGAGGTGTTGTCCTCCCAGAGCATGCGCTGAGGACTGTGCCTTCTGGTCATGGCCATTCATTCTCGGAGTGGTTGTGTCCCCAGAGCCGGCTGCAGACTCTCCCCACTTGGCCACCTCCTCCGCAGGTGCGTCTATAACCCTTTTTCCTTCCTCCT
>PVKA01012789.1:46639-56916 GCA_004027165.1 Ctenomys sociabilis
CCCCAACCCCCCCTTCAGGCACCACTTCCTCCCCCACATGAAAGGTAAGGCGGCAGGCACACCTGGAGTGGAGATTTATTAGCACCCTGCCAAGGCTAATAAGGCCGACCTCCAGGAATTAGTGCTTCTCCACCATCAGCATGCCTGCCTGTGTCATGACTTAGCCCAACGATGGCCTTAGCACTGACACCATGTCCTGCATTCCTGAACCATGTGTCATTTCTAAGGGCTCTAAATGAAGAAACAGGAAGTATATTTGACTGTAAGAATCACTAGCCACCACTTAGGAAAAAAGTATGTATTATTATTTTGGTTTTGTATCAAAAGCAAAATACATACTTGGTGTACTGTCCAGGTTTAATGTCTAATATGTCTCAGCAAAGCACAGCGGGATTTATAATGAACATCCGAAAGCCATCCTAGTGGGAATAAGCCCTTTTACTGTAGTAATGTGATTGGCCAGCATAAAAGTGACCTGTGACACCCCAACTTAATTTCTCTCTTGGAGCCCACTCTCAGAGCACTTTGCTTTTGCTTTGTTCCGATTTCCATCTGATGGAGATGAGGTTTTGCCTTCTGTCTTCCGTACCTGCCTCACGTTTTCCCCCTTTTCCTTGTGGCATTTCTGTTGTGCTCTGCATCACTGCTTGGGCTTCTGTACCCTTCTCAGCTGGGGCTCTCCGCAAGTTGGGGAGCCAAGAACTGTGGTACAAGCTCCAGAGGGACACCCACTTGTTCCTTAGTCTTTAATTTGAACTGCATTAACCAGCAAAAATAGCAAGATGAGGCAAGCCCAGAGGCTACCATGGATCTGAGAGCATTCCTAAAGGCTGCCAGCCGAGTCCCCGAGTCCCCGTATCTCTTCAGCAGCCGAAATGTTGTTCTAGTTTCCAGAACTTTCACTGTCAGTCTACCCCAGTGTTTTTCTCATAGCTCACTCAGATTTTTGAGCAGCCAAGTGCTAATATGTTGATGTACTGAGCTTATTTTTATGCAGTTATTTTATAAGTTTGCTATTTCAGCATTTTCTGTGCTTCAAAAATAATATTGCCAATGTGCTTAGGGAAGAATCACACCATTTGCCATCAGCAAATGGTTTTCATGAGCACAGCACTTTGTAAAATGCTTTTTTTTTTTTTTTTTCCTGTGGAACCAGGGATTGAACTTAGGCCCTTATGTTTGCCAGGGAAGTGCTTATTCCACTGAAATCTCCCCAGCCCCTCTAAAATTCTTGACAGAGTATTTAAAGCTAGTTGCCAATTAGTGTTTGAGGGAAAATTTTGTCATCATGTAAATGTCAAGATGATACTTTCAATTATGCTTCTAAAGTCATAATGAAATTATTGAATAAAATTCAGTGTGTATTCTAAATACAATTTAATATAGAAATCCTTGGCCAAATTAATTGATTGTAGTAATTTAAAACATTCAAAAGAAAAATACATTTTTTAATCATTAAGATGTAAGCTTTCTTATTTAGTTATTATGTTTCAGAATTCAGAATGTAGACTGATAAAACGTAATAGACCTTATAATTTTTTTTTTCTTTTTTTTAAATATATATGGTTGTTGCAGAGTCTCACTGCGTAACTTGGACTCATGGTGAACCTCCTGCTTTCAACCTCCCCAGCCCTGGGATCACAGGCATGCACCACTACACCCAGACTCAGTGGCCGGCTCAGCCCACCCTGGGGGCCGGGCTGGCACAGCATGTGGTGCCCGGGATTGAACCGCAGTCCCTGTGCTTGTCTAAGCTTGCCTAAGCACATGCTTAGTCTGTTGAGCTATCTCACCACCACCCTATAAAGTTTCATAAAGCTTGCACAAAATGTCAGTGATTAAAATACTTTACATATCTATGAACAGCTACAGAACAAATAGCCTGTGGACACTGGCATCTTGGATTTAAACACTGTCTCTGTCACTCACAGGCAGTCTGACCTAGGCTCTTATGCCATCGATTGCTGTTTGCCTCATCTGTAAACAGGAAGGGTGGGGCCCAGGTCCTCGGCCCTCAGGCTGTGTGAGGGGGCGGTCCTGGTGCATAGCATACAGTGGTCAGCACGAGGCCCTTGAGGCAGTCTTGATCCCATCATTCCATTCGCTTTGTGTAGCATCCCTGGGAAACAGGCTCAGCAGAGAGACCAAGGAGCTAAGGTGCCCGATAGGTAACTGGCCTCAGGCTCACCACTAGGAGGAGGCAGTGCCCCTGAGAGCCCCAGGCCTTCTCATCCCTGGCAGAGCCTGTTCACTTTGGGACCTGAGGATTGAGCCCAGGGCCGGCCTGTGCACTGAACTAAATCTCTGGCCTCATTTATTCCTTTAGAGATTGGGTATCACTTAGTTGTGACCTCCAGTTGATCAAAATCTTATGGCAAGACTCAACCTTGTGATCTTCCTGTCTCAGTCTCCCAGAGTTCTGGGGTTATAAGCACTCAATAGCACTCAACCATTATATATAATATATATATGAGTGGAACCAGGAATTGAACTCAGACCCTTACACTTACCAGGGAAGCGCTTATTTCACTGAGCCATCTCCCCAGCCCCATGAAATATAACTTTTAAAACACTCTTTTATTTTCCATCTCTTTTTAACCAGAAAGTTGCATTCTTCTGGATGCTAGTACCAAAAAAAAAAAAAAAAAAGCAGAAAATTTTCCATTTAAATTACAAAAATCAATGTTTCATTTTACATAAATGCTGGTTCTCCAAGGGATCGCTTCTTGCTTATTTTGGTTTGGTTTTTTTTTTTTTTTTTTTTTTGTGTGGAACCGGGGATTGAACTCAGGCCCTTGAGCTTGCCAGGCAAGTGCTTATTCCACTGAGCCATCTCCCCAGCCCCGCTTCTTGCTTATTTTGGAAAGCATATTTATTTACACCAGAAACATCATGTATAATATTTACAAATTATAATATTATATAATAATAAAATTATAATATTTCTGCCAATAGCACATTGTTTAAAATGTAGATATACATTCTTTTCTATTTTCTGTGACTCTGAAGTTTTGACACAGATATTATGAATTGAATTGAATTGATCCAAAAGGAATTAAAATGACCCTTAACTTTCAATTTCAAAAATATCTAGCGATCTCTCATTTTCTTTTCAACTAAATATATGCCTATATTTTATTCTTATAAAATAGTCTATTGGGCCAGGGAGATGGCTCAGTAATAAGCGCTTGCCTGGCGAGCACAAGAGCCTGAGCTCAATCCCTGGTTCTGTCAAAAAAAAATAAAATTCTATTTACATATTTTAAAACATGATGTTATGTACATAATAGTACATGCTTTTTATTCTTTAACTAGGTGAACTTTTTACTAACCAAAATATCATAGAGAGTTTGTATAAAGGTATTGTTTTAAAAATCTAATTTATTTGAATGGATAAATGCTGGTTCTCCAAGGGATTGCTTCTTGGTTATTCTGGAAAGCATATTCGTTTACAAGGAAGGCCTCTCTAGAACTTGGAAATTTCAGAATGGAGGAACTTTACAGCCTTTTGAGATATACATGCATGCGATCTGTGAAGTGGGGCCTGGTGGCCAGGATCTTCCATGGCCTTGACTTGCACATGCACTCGGAGCTTGACTTGGGATCATAGGGGCGTGGTTGTGGACATGAGCTGGGGATCTTGATTCACAGTAGGATGACATCTCAGGAGCCACCTCAGGTGGCGAGCAGCAGGAAGCCTGGCCTCTGTGGTCCCAGTACACTTCCTGGTCCTTGCTTCTCGTGCATGTAGCCCAGGCCCCAGGGTTCACTGAGCTGAGGATGCCTGCATGGGGCAAAGCTGAGGCACACGACACAGCCTGTCTCTGCTTCGCTGGCCTTCCCATTCATTTTCTGTAGCTCACCTTGTGTCAAGGCTTGTGTTTTTATTTCCCTAACCTTCTCTGCAGCCTCAGTCTTTATGAGTGTGTTAGTCTTGAACCTGTAGGATAACTTATGCTAGAAGATTCACAATAAATACTTCCTCTTGGTTTTGGACTGTGCTTGTGCAACATTCAATGAGCTTCTCTCCCCTCCCCTTTGAAAAACTGGTACATGTCACATCCTGTGTCTGGGAAGTAGAAATTTGCAAGCAGAAAATGACCTAGATGAAGTCTCTTTGGAAGGAACACTTGCTGTTGTACCACAGCTATGAGTTACTGTGCTACAATACGAATTCAATATTTACTGAATAAATAATGTTTAAATCTCTTTTTGAAATTCTAGACCTTCTGATTGCTGAAGGCCCAGTAATTTAAACTCAGTCACAAAATAATTCTAGATGCAGGGCTGGGGAGATGGCTCTGTGGAATAAACACTTCCCTGGCAAGTGTAAGGGTCTGAGTTCAATCCCCAGCTCCACCAAAAAACAAAAAGAAAAAAGAAAAAAATAATAATAATAATTCTAGATGCTACTATCACTAAGACCTCCTGAAGTATACCTTTGTGTTTGGGACTATAAGCACAGAGTCCTGGAAACCACACCGTGCTCCAGAAGCTTCCACCACAGGATCGTGTGCCTCCAACTCTTTGGCTCGGGGGCGCCAAGAAGAATGAAACTGAGGAAAGCATTTGAATCCATAGTTATAGTGAGAATCTGGCACACAACTGATCCCTCAAGGACTAAAGAAATTGTCCTAGGAGGGCACTGGGGAAGAAGCTAAACATTAAGGCCAAGAAATATAAAAATGGGATGAGTCTTTCATTACAATAGCCAAGGTCACCAAAAACTTAGCCTGACCCAACCCAAAGACTGATTTAAGGGATACAACACCTGTAAGTGTGACATATGCCTGTTATACCTGTGTATATAGCCACATACTTGTATATTAATTTTTTAAAGTATCTTAGTCCAAGCTAATGAATAACTATAGCAATGATGATAACACTGATAACTTTCGTAGTGTATTTCATCCAATGCTTCATGCTTTAGTTTGCCCAAGTTATGAGCTAAAACCCAAGTTTTTTGGCCAGGGTGAAGTTAAAGGTTATATCATTTAAATATGGGGTGTTGGTGTTAGAAAAAAGAGTGACACCCAATTGGTGATAGCATTCAGCCAGAATTCATGCACTGCAGATTCTGACGGCTCCTGCAGGAGCCTTCCAAAGACTTTGGACTTATCAGAGAAGTGCTGGGCTTCTGCTGCCACCTGCAGCAGAGAATCTGATTGGCAGAAATGCTTTAACACTCAGACACATCTTAATTCTGACAACCTTCAACCTTTGTGTTCTCCAAATGCAGCATTTTTGCATGTGCGTGAATTTTGAAGTTAACCATTAGCAGAACCGGTTCAGTGTGCTTTCGTCTCATCAGGAATAAGGTCAGTACAGGTAGAGGTGCAGGACTACAGGCAAGGGGCAGTGCAGCTCTAAAGCAACAGTGGCCAGGGGTCAGGACACACAGAAAGAGTCTCCAAGAGACCAGTGAGGATAAAGCAAGAAAGGGGCAATTTTCTGCACTTCCGCTCAAGAAAATCCCTAAGAGGCAGCCTGCTTTTTAATTACAGATTATTGTTGTTAACAATCTTCTAATGTTCATAGGATTAAGGGATTCTTCTGAAGTGAAACCACTAAGTTGGAGCTACTGAGGATGGGTGAGAACGGGAGAGCTATACTGCTGCTGCACTCCTGCTGCTCCGCCGTGGCATTTCGTTTCTATTAATTAAGACATCAGAGAGATGATGGCAGATCCTGCAGAGCTGCTTGCTGAATTAGGCCACGAGTACCCGTGGAATTAATTAGGTGGCCTTCTTCGGTTGTTCACTCCCCTTTATAAAGCACTTACTGAGGCCAGGCAGTAGGCCAAGTGCTGAAGAGAGGGAAGGAGACCCTGTTCTGGTTCAGCCGTGGGTGTAGCACAGCATTTCCTGTTCAGTGCAAGTTGTATCCCTCCTGCATCTGCTACCCCTACCCAGTGTTCTGTCTGTACCTTTTTTTCAGGTATGAGCTAGTAACTGCTCTTTAGGAGAATAAGATTAATTGAGATCACCTTTTTGGACAGGAGCAGTTTTTACTTTTACACTGAGCCATAGCCTCAACACTCAGCACACTTCCACCTTGTTAATTTTTTTTTATTTTGAAACAGGATCTTGCCAAGTTTACAAGTTGCTAGGTTGGACTAGAGTCCATCCTTCTGCTTCATCCTCTCCAGTGCTGGGCTGCAATCACATGTGACCATGCCTAGATGTCAGTTAGGCTTAGTAATAAATGAGTACATATCTATCTATCTATCTATCTAGATAGATAGATAGATAGATAGATAGATAGATAGATAGATAGATAGATAGATAGATAGATAGATATACATAGATATATATATATATGGGGTCACACTTGCAGCTCAGACTTGTAGTGATCCTCCCATCTCGGTATTGCCAGTGCTGGGACTATAGGTGTGCACCACCATGTCCAGTTTCAGGGCCAGCACTGTGCACCCAGGGTTCTGGGGCCTGCATGATTTGCAGTACCAGGAATCAAACTCGGGACCTTGTGCTTCCCAGGCAGGCACTTGGCCGAACTATCTCCCCAGCTCCATAATTTTTTTTTTTGGAAGCGAATATTTGGCTTAACTGGTAAAGTCAACATGCGAACATATTGCTGGAAGCTGGATGCTAAAGATTCTTGAGAAGAAGAGACAGGCCTCAGAATACCACTCAGAGCCTCAGAGCCAAACTGGAGAGCTAGTAACAAGTTGGCATCTCATGTCTGGATTCTTGGTCCAGTTATGGTTCAGATTTGGTGTCTGGTGACTGAAACATGTACATATTGAGAAGCTAAAACTATTCAGCATAGTTTTTTCGAGACAGAATCTCACTATGTAATTTGACCTTGAACTCACTTTGTAGCCCAGGCTGGCCTTGAATGCATAGCCGTTCTCCTGCCTTAGCCTCCCCAGGTACTGGGATTACTGTGCCCAGCTATTAAGCATATTTTAGTACTCTAGCAATTCTTTCATAATTTTCTGGTCAAAGGAAAATTCAACTTAAAGAAATGGGCTAGAGGTCTCTCTGCTAATGAGTTATCATTTACTTAAAACTTTCAGGATTACTAGATAAATAAATTGGACTTTACTGAATTTAGAAACTTTTGTGCTTCAAGGAATACTATCAAAAAAGTGAAAACCTATAGAACGGGAAAAAATTGCAAATGGTGTCTGATAAGACATGTATCAGGGTATATAAAGAGCTATCACACCTTAAATGTAATTTGCATTATAACTCATTAACTTTCAATAGTTCTATGTCTTCTAATGTATTCTTGAGATAGGATATGTACCCAGATGTGTGGTACAAGAGCTGGTTAGAGCAGTTGCTAATCTGTTTCCGGTCAGCATAAGCTTCTGTTCACCCCTGCAGTTCTCCCTGAAGTTACGAGGGGTGATGGTGGCCCTGGTGGCCTTGAGGCTGTGGCAGCTACATCCCTAGTTTCTCCTTCAAGACCACAGTCCTGTCCAGCCACAGTGCCAGTCCTGAGCCCTTGCAATGGCCCTACCCCACTGTCCTCCCCTCCAGAATGTGGGCTGTCCTATTCTCTGGGGAGCTGCCTGTAGGTGCCTGGCCCAGGGAGCTTTCTTCCCTGTGTTTCCTTTCCTAGCATTTTTCTTATACCTTTGAATAATTAGTCACATAGGGTGTGTGTGTGTGTGCGTGTGCATGCGTGCGTGCGTGAGTGCGTGCGTGCGTGCGCAGTCTGCCTCAGTAGGTAGACGCTCAGGCTTTGCAGGGAAGGGATTATATTCAATCACCTATTTTGTCCTTGATAGTAGCCAGCGCCCAGCCAGAAGGGCTGTTCAGGAAATTCATCAGTGATAAAATTAATAGCGCTGGTAGAGCAGCATTCTTGGAGGAGAGGGTGGAGAAAGCTGTAAGTGGTCCCCTAGTACCTGACAGAGAAGGATCCTGTGCTATTTTGTATATTTCAAAATGAGGAAATTGGAAACTTACAGATCGCTGCAATGAAGGTGCTTTATATTCCTAAGGGAAAGGACTGGGTGATCTCAGGGGCCTCCCTAGAGAAATGCAACTCTGACATCCTGCCTCTGGGTGGAAGCCCCTAGACCTTTGAAAGGTGGGGAGTTGCATATCTCACCCCTCTCCATGCTTGGGGGTCAATCATCTGACAGCTGCTCCTGAATTAGTAGCAAGCAACTCTCCATCCCTCCCAGGGCACTTGCACCTAACCTGTTTGCCACCAGCTAACAGGCTTCCACCGCATGCCATTGGAATGACGCATCTGACGCTAGCTGCTTTGAGCCCTGGTCCCTGTGGACGCCGGTCTCTCCTTTGGAACACTAACCCTGATCCCACCTTTGCAAGCCACGCTGATAAATGGAGTCTGTGCCCGTGTTTCTCCTCTCTGATGTACCCCCTTCCATTGGTTGTGTTGAATTTTGATTATGCTTGCTCAGTTTTGTTTATTGCTCTCCCGTCTCTCATTTTGTTTTCTCCATTCTTATTGGAGGCAATGAGCCGTCCAGCGGCCGGAACTCCCCTCTCCCTTACCGGCCCGACAGCCGCCCTCTAACTCCAACTCACGCTCAGGCCCCTAAACATTTCCATGTTCCAGGTAGGCGCTGACCTGTTGTCTTGGTGTCCTGTCACCATGTAGAGTGTAGCCTTGTCACTTTGTCTGTCTCCATTTCTCATGCTTGTTACTTGGGATGCACACGGTTGACAAATCCTAAATTGCAGGATCTAACTCAGAGGGTCTTTCAGAAGTTTTGTACGTGAGGGACAAAGATCGCATGGGAATTTTTCTCATTTCTGTTATTGTATTTTTTACTGTGTTGGGGATCAAACCAAAGGCTTCAGGCACCCAAAGCAGATGTCCTACCTCTGGGCTATACCCCTGGGCCTCAATTTTTTTTAAAAGGCTGGTAGACAGGGGTAAAGGAGAGGAGCTGGGTTGTTTTGTTTAGAGTTTTTTCTCTTTTTTTTTTTTTTTTTAGCTTGTGTCTTGGTTTTTGGCTAAATTTTAAAATTTATTTGAGTATCATCTAAGTTGTTACTCTGTGGTTCGAGATCCTTAACTATCGCCATGGTAATTTGGTAACTTCACATCCGAAAGACTGAGCCACAGTACCTCCACATGTGTATTTCCTGTTTGTCTCTAGAGTGGACATTTTTTTCTCATGGATTTTTCTTTCGAATTGGGCGTAGCACTGCATCAAGCGGGGATGGTCTTTCTGCAGTTTGCCACCTCTACGACCCACACAGACATCTTGCAATTTAGGCTTGGCACTGCTGCAGGCTTTGCGCCAGTCGTCACAAGCATTAGCTGTCACAACAGAAATCGTAAACTGCCATCAGACACTGGAAAAGACAGACATATCAATATCTTACCACTTAGGGTTGGCTCAGCCTGGAAGGGTGGGATCCACCATCAGCAGTCATGATATTATTTTTCCATTGGAAGTACAACTTTGTTTCCTTTACCTGTTGAAAGTGGTTTAATAAATCGCCCACCACACTGATGTAAGTATACATATTTGGAATCTGTACTGGTAGTTTTTTCTTTTGCAATGTAAACTTAATAAGACAGAGGAAAGCTTAATGAGATTGGTTACTACTAAGCTAGGACTACCTTTTTAAAAGTTAGATCAAATCTTAAGATGATTGTTCTACATTTGGAATTTTTCATGTGAAGAATGTCTCTATCAAGTCAGAAACCTTTTAAAGTTCCTTGAGTGTCTATAGTTCAAGTGAAACAGTAGCATGATCCAGTGAGGTTCTCTGTAGATACAAGAACAATATTTAGTACCACTTTTCTTTTTCTTTCCTCCTTTAAAAAAAAAAAATCAGCCTATACAAATAAAGGTGTTATTTGAACATCTAACAGCACACTGGATTAGCCTTGCACATGGAAGATATTTCTATGATTTGAAAAAATAGGTTTTTAAAATTTTTTTTCTACATTGCTTTCCACTGTTCTCATTAACTGAAAGGGTAAATTGAGCTACTGGTCTCTATGGGGAGCTCAATTTCTAGACAGTAGCAGTTTGAGGATTTTCCTTCAAACTGGTTATGTCTTCCTGACCATTTGAGTGAATCCACTGCTTGCATTTTTTCCTGTTTTAATCCCACTTTCAGTGAAGTGTATATTTAAAATCAGTGGCTCGTAAGTTATTATCTCTCTGTATGCTAAGATGTATTACAAAGACTTCCATGTCCCGTGTCTGTAGTAACTCATTTCTGTAATCTCCTCTGCAAATGAACTTGATCTTTGTAATACAAAATTTAGCTTTTGGGGTTGTTTTTGTCCAAGAGTCTTCTGTTTGTTGT
>PVKA01012790.1:0-10685 GCA_004027165.1 Ctenomys sociabilis
GGAGGAGCGGGAGCAGCGGAGGAGCGGGAGCAGCGGAGGAGCGGGAGCAGCGGAGGAGCGGGAGCAGCGGAGGAGCGGGAGCAGCGGAGGAGCGGAGGAGCAGGGGAGCGGAGGAGCAGAGGAGCAGGAGGAGAAGGCAATCCATGGAAGAATAAAGCATTGCAGAGACAACCAGTGGTCGCGTCTTCCTTGCTGGCGAGGATGCGCGCGACAGCTACGTAGTGTATCAAACACCCCTGGGCTAGAATGTGCTGAGACACTTGAGCTCTGCATTGAATATGCCTCATGCTTAGCCATGGTAGTGGTGGTGCAGAAGGCCCCAGACGCCTCAAAGCCGCAGCTAATCCAAGAATGACTCACATCAAGCCCACGGGCCATTGTCTCATGTTAGTTTCTACGGTCACATGTCCTGGAATCACATTTCTCAGATAGGAAGATTACTCAGAAAATTGTGGCTCATCATAAGCACACAAACTTAGCCTCGTCAATTTTTAAAATGCATACTACAGCATTGTTAATTATATGTACATTACGGTCTGTACCACATTGTCAGCTTGGAAATGTCAACATTTGTACCCACAGAACTACAATAGCTGCCCATTCCCTTCTCCCCAGAGAGCAGTCACCACATTTTACTTTGTTTCTTGGAATGGGACCACTTTGAACGTCTGCTCAGTTCTCATGATCTTACTTACTTGTAAGTGTTCCAGCAGGCTGGAGATGCTTGCATTACTAATATAAACCCATTGTATAGCTGAGAAAACTAAAGCATTGAGGGCTTACGTGACTAGTCCAGTTCCACGTAGCTAGTAAGAAAAAGAACCAGTGCCGGCGCTTGAACCTAGATTGCCTAAGTTCCAGCCCCTCACACACACACATCAAATTTTATTTACCCAGGATCTCAGAATGGGGCCTGACTTGGAACTAGGGTGTTTGCAGATGTAATCAGATAAACGTAAGGCCTTTGGAATACAGACACACATACACCTGGAGATAAGGAGAGTCATATGAAGAGGGAGAAAAAATGAGGTGGTACAAAAGCAAGCCAAGAAATACCAAGGAGTGCCTACACCCACTGAGCTGAAAGTGAAGCGGGACAGTGAAGAGGGCACTTTTCTTATAGTCATTAGAGAGATAGTGGCCCTGCTAATACCTTGTTTTCAAATGTCTACCAGATCATGAGAGAATACTGTGCCATCTGAAGCCATTCCAGCGGGTTGTAATTTGTTACAGAAACCCTAGGAAATTAACACAGGCCTTAACTTTCTAAAGAAAGATTGTAGCCTTTGACACCCCTAAAGAGTAAAAGGGCACAGTGAATCTAGGTAAATCCCCTTCTACCAGCCCCTTCTAGAGTTCAATATTCTCTCTTTCCATTCTGGCAGGCGTGCTTCCCATCTCTTCTAATCCCAATCCAGTAGCCCTAATCCAGGCCTAGGAGAGGAAAAGGGACACAGCAGATTCATTGCCTGTAATGTCATAAACATCATAGGACACAGGCAAGGGCCCATAAAGCTGTCCTTTCTCCACTGTGTGATTGGCCAAAGAGAAAACCATTTGGCCTTGTCCCACTCAGCCTCTTGGCCTGAGTGCCCTTGAGCAGCTTTTTCACAGAAGTCTTGTGTAGGTGCACAGATGTGTGGAGTTTTGGGCCCTCTCCACTGCCTGTAACTATTGGTTTATAATCAATGGGGGAGGTCAGTGTTAACCTGCACACATTGTGCATCCAAGTTGGCAGGCTTCCCCTGAGTCTGCAGTGTTTCACAAAAGCGAGGAGGATGAGAGCTCAAAGGGTAGTCTTCAGGTTCAGAGGGTGGAAAAGGGTGCATTCTGGAATGTGCAGTTTTTAAAAATTGATGATCTCCTCTTGAGGAAAGCTAAATAGCTCATTGTGTGAATTGTGATGAAAGTTTGTGTGTTTTCCTTAACTAACAGGGACTGGAAGATAATTCAGACCTACTCCTGTAGCAGCAGACACACACAGGCACAGAGGCCCTCTCTAGTCCCTGCCTTGTCTTCTCTGCCCTACCCCTAGCAGGCAGACAAAGAGTTCTGTGCTCTGTTCCTCTCTTACTTACCTCTCTGCTATCTTCCTCTTAAATCTGCCACTGCCTGCATAGCCTCTGACCCTACAGTACTTGTAATGTAAGTTGTGCGATTCAGAGCAGACTAATCATCCAACCATCCTCCCATCCATCCATGCATCCATCTGTGGTAGTTGATACATTGTGTCAACTGGGCTGAATGAAATTCAGCAGTTCCTAGTTTGGGTCCTAGGTATGTACCTACAGGAGTGTGGGGCCCAGCCCTGCAGGCATGCAGGGCCCAACCTGGGATGCGATCGGTTCCACCTAGGGCCATGGGCCACTCCAGAGTGACTCAGCACAAAATGTGTACATAAAGGAGATGAGGAAGGCTTCCTAGCAGCCCTGTCCCGCTTCACTGGAGAAGTCCCAGTCTTCGGAGGAGCTGTGAGCTGAATAAACCTTTCCTTCATTTTGAGGGTCAGGTATTTGTCCCAGCAATGAGTAAAAGGTAACTAAGACACCATCCATCCATGCATCTACGCATCCACCCATTCATGCACTCATCTATGTATCCATGCGTCCATCCATCATCCATCCATCATCTATCCATGTATCCATCCACTCATCCCTCATGCATGCATCGTGAAAATATGAATCCATGCATCCACCCATCCATTCATTCATCCATGCATCCATCCATGCATATATCCATTCATCCATGCATCCATCCCCACATGCATGCATCCATACATACATCCATAAAACTATGAATCCATGCATCCACCCATTGACTCACACATCCATCCACCCATCCATCCATCTGTTCATCTATTCATGCATCCATCCATGCATCCATCCATCCATCAATACATCCACACATTCATGGAACCATGAATCCATGCATTCATGCATCACCCACCCGTGCATGTATCCATCCATCCATCCATCCCTCAGTCCATCCATCCATCCATTCATCTATCCATACAAACTTACTGAGCAAATGGATATGTTTTCATCACTATGCACCATGAATGTAGAGTTTATTAGGGCAAGATCTTTGGTGCCACTGAGATTATAGTCTAATCAGAGAGATTAAAACTAGTATGTGAGGGCTAGCCAAATAGCTCAGCAGATTAAAGTGCCTGCAAGCAAATGCAGGGGCCGGGGTTCAACCCCCAGGCCTGCTATGCCGGTCCTACCCCCGAGGTGTGCTGAGATGGCAATTGAGGCTGGCCGTGGTAGTGTGCATCTGTAATCCCAGCCCTTGGGAGGCTGTAAACAGGCAAATCCCTATGAGTCTGATCTAGTAGTGAGACCCTGAACACCCTGTAGACCCTTCTCTAAAATAGAAAAATAAAAGAAAGAAAGAAAAGAAAAGAAAAGAAATGTGAATAACTGGCTTCAAATTAGCCTCATTCATGAAGCTGTTTCACATCTAGCAAACAATTCAAAGAACTGGTGAAAATGTGTTAGTACAGGACATGGTCAGTCTTTACATGGGACATCATTTATTGACCTGTATAATTTGAAAACAAAATGACTCACATATACAGTCATATATGTTGAATTTGTTAAAATAGCTCTGATTTGAACTGTTCTTTTCACTTTTTAGTTTGTGTAGCAGGAAAATCCTGTTTGGCATGCTGAAGTCAAGTTTTTCTCAGCAGAGACCCTCTTCTCTGCACCTCCTCCTCTGCCCATGATGGGTTGGCTCCTTGGACTTCAGTCCCAGCATTCCCATTACAATGTGTTGACTCTTGGAAGGGCAGCACTCTAAACCACACCTTGGCCTAGTGTGTGGGTAAGTGTGTTCATTAGGCACTTACAGCTCTGCTTCATCGTACTGTGACTGAACCTGAACTGAGCTCCATCCTCAGTCCTTCTTTTATTTTTTATTTTGAGATGGCCCTGCCAAGTGACTAAGTTGCCCAGGCTGGGCTTGAACTTGTACTTTTCTTGTCTCAGCCTCCAAGAAAGTTGGGAATTATAGACATGTGCCACCAATGCCCAGATGTACCCATGATAGTAAGAGTACATGAAAGAGTCAAGGAGTTTGGGCTATTGAGCTAAAGAGCAGAGAAAATGGGATGAAGACCATGGATGTCACCAGCAAATGCATGGGAAGGATCTCCATGGGAGCTTGGAGTGAGTGTTGGGACAATGGGAAGGAGCTGAGAGAAAGAAGATACGGGAGGGGGGAGCCAGAATGATTCACCCCTTTTATTCCTTGACTCAGCGCACACTCAATGAATGGCTGGGATCTGAAGGTTCAACAAATTGTAATCTGGAATTATCTTCAAAGCCTTTGGACTTTGGCTGATAGGTAAAGGGATCTCTATTCTCTCTTCTCCCAACAGCATAAAGGGACAAAGTTAATGTTTTTCTTTGGTCATTATCATTATTATTATTATTATTGTTTTTTGAGACAGGGTCAAGGCTGACCTTGCACTCACTTTGTAGTCCAGGCTGACCTCTAATTCACAACAATCCTTCTGTCTCAGTCTCTATGTGCTGGGATTATAGGTCTGTACCAACCTGCCTGACTAGTCAATATACTTCTTATCCATGTATGGAGACAAATGGCTCCCTGAGAGAAAAAAATTAACCAGAAATTAGAAAGCCTGTTAGGGGATGGTATGCAGGGCCCCAGGGCTCTGCCCTGCCTGTGAGCCCTACCTCTGTGGGCCCTGTGGTTTCCTGGGCTCTCATCAGCCTTATTCTTTGCTCTGTCTTCCTGGTGTCCCAGTTGGAACTATCAAAGTAAACTCTAAAACGTTATATACACTTTTGAAGTGGATATACATGTTAGAATACCTTTGTTATAAACAGACACTTGGAAACACATTTTAAGCAGTAACTGTATACCAAACACTCACAGAGCCAAAAAGCGGAGAGCCCCTGGAATGAGGTTGGTGGTGTAGTCTCCTGGATAGGAGACCTGAAGCATGTCTCCTCCCTGCCAGGGGATTCTGTTTCCACCAAGCTGCCTGAGACCTCCTCTGTGAGCTAAGTCATCCATGTGAACCTCAAGGTGTGCTCACTTAGATTCCCAACCAAGGAGTCCCAAAGCAATGACTGGATTCCCTTCTTGACTGATACCTGAAATACAGTTCAGAAAACCTGTTTCTCAATGTTTGGGCCAAAGGCATCTGACCTCCACTTACTTATGCACTTGTGTCACATTCTCCCCAGCTGCCACCTGCCCAAAGATTACAGGACAGATTGCAGAGCAAGATCTGGAGCAGTTCGATGACTTTTATAGGGCCAACAGAGTGTTGTCCTCACACAGCAAGGGTACCTGCTGGTGATTTATGGTATTTCAGGCTGAGAAGAGTCTAACAATTTTGTGCTTTGTTTTGCAGACAAAGGAACTAGGGCCAGGGATATAGCTCAGTGGCATAAGTGCCTGCCTGGCAAGTATAAAATCCTGAGTTCAATTCTTGGTACCAAAAAAAAGAAAGAATGAATGAAAAGAAAGGGACGAGACGAGACAAGACGAGACGAGACAAGACAAGACAAGGGAACTGAGGCCCACCCTGGGTTGCCATCCACTGTTATCCAGTCTCACACCAACTGAAAGGAGAAACACTTCCTGTACATCTGTTGCCAGATGATCCCTGGGCTGGAGCAGACACACTCCCAGCAATGGAGAGCATATGATTTTTTTTTTCCTGTCCATCATTTCAGATACATTGTTGTAAATTTCTTCTCTGTAATCAAAAGGAATCTGCTTTCCTGCTGCACCTGTTGGCAGCTGTGTTTCAGAGCTTTTGGAATACCCTGCTCTCTCCTGGGTCCTGGGAGCGGGGCTTCTTGACGTCCCTTTACTACATTGAGAAATTCACCTTCCTCTGCTTTGTTTACATGAGAGTTAGGTCTGCATGGACACTAGTAGCATTCCTCATCTTGCTGTGTTTATTTTTTGTGTGTTAACTGGTCAGTGATAACCAGCACCTTCTAGTCCTTCCTACTTTTCTGAGGCTCAGAAAATCTCATTAGAACATCAGTGAGCTCATTGCCCTCTTTAAAATCAGGGCAATGAGAAAGGCTGGAGTGTGCCTCTCCTGACAAAGCTTCTAACACAGAACCACGGATCTGTCACACAGTGTGCAGGCTTAGGAGAGGTTGGCAGGTTTTTCCTGAAGTGGGAGATGTTGGTGGGGTGGGGGTAAGGAACCTTTTAAAAAGGTAACTGAAAAGGAACAGCAAGGACAGTCAAGGACCAAGTGATTTTGCCAACACTTTATGTAGTGACTGTGTTGTAAACTTTGCTTTGACTAATGATCTTACAGAAGATTCCTAAAAAAGAGAAGCAAAGCAGGAAGCACACTAAGGAGCCCTGACATGTCACGTCTAAGGCTTTCATTCCCTTATCTCAGTGAGGAAAAGACGAGAGAAAGAATGCCAGTGTCCATATTCAGTTCCAGACTCAAACTCACCCTTTGCATTGGGGCTGCTTAATTTTTTTTTTCTTTTTTTTTTTTTTTTTTCAGGCAGGGCTGGTACAGCATGTGGTGCTGGGGATTGAACCGTGGTCCCTGCATTTGCCTAAGCTTGCCTAAGCAAGCGCTTTAGTCCACTGGGCTATTTCACCAGCCCCCTGGAGCTGCATAATAAATACACAGGTTTCTCCAGGTGATGAGCTCTTCCAAGAATTCTGGATAAGTCAGATGACTCCAGAGGGGTTATGGATTCTTAAGTTTTTTTAATTAAAATTTCTTTTTAAAACCACTTGGATTTGTGTCTAAGGGGATAAATTCTATTTCTCTTGGTTCTGTACATGGGCTCAGTGGAGGGAATATAGTTTTCCTTGTTTCTCAAGACCAGCCCTTTCAGGGTCCTGTGGAAATCATACTGGACCTCCAGATTTTAAAATGTTCCTCTTTGGCCAAAGCACATGGTCACTTCTAGGGCCTGCATTACCCAACACTTGGACATGCAGTTTCAAGAACATACTGCCTGGGAGCATGGCCTCCCTGGCTCTTCAGGTGCCCTTGGCTGCCTCAGGGGCAGTCCTAGAATCCTGATGCATTTCAGTCCTGGAACTCCTGGAAAGATGCATCACTTTCTTAATGAACCTCCCAAGATTGCAGTGAATTTAAAGCCTTCTGTAACTGCACAGCGTGAACAAGATTTCAGAACTGTTCCTGGCTTAAAATATGCTTTCCATTTCTCACCAGCCACTTCTCTCTCCTCCTTGGCCTGGGTTAGAAGTGCATCTGCGGACAATCACAGACCCCGAGCTGTCAATCCTCTAGTTCTCCAGCGACCTTCTCCTTGTCCTGCCTCCTTCACACACTGAAACAAACTGAGATTTCTGCATTCTGAGGTGGCAAAAATGCACGCCCTGGAAGTTCAGCCTTCTGAAAACCAGCTTACCCTCTGCCCTCCTAGAGAAAGCAGCCCCACCCCTTTCAATTGCCATTAATTGCAATAAGGATTATGGACAACCACCCCAGAGAGCAATCTTCAATTTAAACCTAAGAACCTTTTCAAGTGCTTAATCCTAATTGTAGACAAAGGCAGTGTTATTGGGGTTGGTTTTAGTAACCAGCTTGATGATGTTTCAAATTAAGTTACAGTGTACCTGCACATGCAAAAGAAAGGGACATCAAACGAATAACCATCTGGACAGCAAGCAGAGATCGACGCTGGGCACAAACACTGAAGGCGTCTGGCTTTCTTTCTTTCTTCTTTCTTTCTTTCTTTCTTTCTTTCTTTCTTTCTTTCTTTCTTTCTTTCTTTCTTTCTTTCTTTCTTTCTTTCTTTCTCTGTTATTTGCTTCTTCAAGAGGACAATTAGCAACTAGTGACTTTAATAAAACTGATTTGGCTTCATTATATCCTCCTCTAACTCTATCACGAGCATATATTTCTGAAGTTTTCTTGATGTACTGATTGTCTCATTTGGTGCTTTCCAAAACTGGTTTTTCCTTTGTTTTGTTTAGTTTAGTATTTTAGTATACAAACGTGCTCCCTGTAAGAGCTCATATTTGACCTGAGTGTATGCAAGGTCAGAACTAGACAATTTTAAAGGAAATGCAGTTTCATTATCTTTGATCTTGAACAACAAACAACTGCTTGGGAGAGTGAGGTTTCTTGGATTTGCTCAAATAGAAAAGTATCATTGGTAATTAATATACCGTTTGTCTTTTGATGGATTTTGAAGTATTTAAAATTATTCCTAAAGATAATTGCAATGGCCTCCTATGATCTTTTCGTGCTATCCAAAATTAATAGCACTTTATTAAAGATGGCTTGCTTGCCCACAATGCAGTAACATTGGAGGTCTGAGTCCTAGCCTAACGGTGCTGGTGCGTGGCTTTGGGCATGTCACCAGCCTCTCCTGTTCTGTTTCCTTGTTGGTAAATGGAAATAATGACAGTCCTCATTTCCTGGTGATGTTGTGAAGATGACACGGCACACATTACCACTCATAACAGGGCTGGACACATGCTGCAAAGAACATCAGCCACTCTCCAGGGATTTCCGAGAACTGAGGCATGAAGAGTCTGATTCATCAGGTCAACATCAGAATCTGAAAAGGTCCCTGTGCTCCTAGGAGGACACCAGGTGACAAGGACACTGCCTGTGCTTCCCAGGTTTAAACCCCTAAGTAAATAACAGGTCTAATCTCGTGGAAAGCAAGTGCACTTTGTTATGGGTACAGAAACATTTTATCATTCTTCAGACAAAGTAAACAGCAGATGAAAGAGCATACATTTTTTCCCCCAACTTTTCTGATGTAGAAAGGAAGAGTAGGGATAGAGTAAGGAAAATGCAGCATGCCTTTCAGAGCAGCAGCAAGGCGCCAGTGCTACCATATGGAGAGACCACGTTGGGGCCCGCCTGACGGAAGGGCCAGCAGCTGGGCTTGGACGCCTTGGCTTTGCTGCTGCCTCTGTCTGCTCAGGATGCTATGGCAGAATCTCTTAGACTGGGAAATTTGCAAGCAACAGAAATTCATGACTTACGATTCTAGAGTGTGGGAAGTCCCAGACTGAAATGCCAGCAGATTCCATGTCGTGGGAAGCTCACTCTTCATTGGTACTTCTTGTGACAGTCTCAGATCTCTTTTACAGTTCCCTGGTCCCTTTTGTGAGGGTGGAATCTTCATGCTTGAATCTCTCCAAAGGAGCATCTGTAGGCAGGAGGCAAAGACAAACTCCAGCTGGCCCTCGATGCTGCGAGGGGCTTGCTTCTCACAAAGAGAGTGACTGGCTCCTTCCAGGCTGTAGAGGTTGTCCACATCCCTTCTCTTGGGGCCTTTTCCAGCAATAGCCTCACTCCAGCCTCTGAATCACATCTCTGCTCTTGCTCTTTCAAGGACAGGCGTGATCTCATTGGGCCCTCTTTCGGATCCAGGAGCAAAGCCCCATCTGAAGGGCTATAATCACATCAGGAAAGGGCCCTTTGCCATGTGTCGTCACATATTCATAGGTTTCAGGTTGTGGACATCTCTGGGGGGTCATTATTCTGCCCATCACACCACCGGAAGTGCAGGTTGCTGCAGGGAGCAAGGTGAAGTGGTAGCAGGTAGGGACAGCGTGGAAACCATGCTCGCATTTCACTTTAGCTTCCTGAATCAGCTGGGAACCCAGGGCTTCTGGATTCCATTTGCACTGAGTTCATCATCCTGGGCTCTTTCTTGCAAAACTACATCATACATTTGACCACAATGGTAACCACGTGGGCAGTACAACAAGAATTATATCTGCACATGCAAGAATTATCTGTTATGTAAAAGAAAAATATTCTTTTGTTGAATTTAGCCTTTGTTTTTCATGGGCTTAGACAAGATTTGACATCTTTCAGGTAAAAGTTTAAAGGGGCTGGTGCCTGTAGTAAGGAATTAAACCTCAGAGAGCTGTTAAGGTACAGATAGGGAGTTTTCACCAAGCTACTGAATGGACTCTGGCCCTGCCCAAAACTATCATTGTTTGCACCTAATCCTTGCCCTATGGCAAATAAAATCAGGAGGTCCCCCAAGGGGAGACCATTATTGGATCCTCCCCCACCCCGCCCCAGAAAACAAACAGCAGTCACCAACACCTTCACCAAACAAGAGGAACAGGCTATGCCTATGCCTTCAAAATGATCTGTATTTTTAAAGCAAAAATTTCTCCACTGGGACCTAAGGCTGTCTTTAAAAGATTTCTTGCCCAGAATCACAATCTTTGGAGGAATATTTAAAAAGAAGAAGGTAGACTGGAAAAATAATCTTATGAAATTTCTTCTACATTTTACTTTTGGCGGGCCAGTAGGCTGTGCAGATTAGATTATGTTCATTCAGAATAAAGTTTGAGATTAGGAAAAGACCTTTGACAAAGACCAATCTTCTGTGATTGTTTTAATCTTTAATCTGATTACCATATGTTATTTCTAAAGAATTTGGTTCATTAAAAGACCTTATTTATAGAATAAGCTTGGCTTGCATTGGCAGTGTGCCAGAGGATGATAAAAAATAAATACATTTAATTTTTTGCTTAATAAATTTTTATTCTGAGTTTAAATTTCTTTTTAGTGAATGCATTTAAGGTACATGTAGACTTGATAGGTTCAATATACATAGACATTATGAAGAAATCACTTCAATCAAGCTAAATATCTTATCAATGACCTCAGATTAATTACCTTTGTTTCTTCTGTCCAGCGAACA
>PVKA01012790.1:19891-56993 GCA_004027165.1 Ctenomys sociabilis
TTTCCCTAAAAAAAAAAAAAAAGAGCGAGGTCTCTCACTGGGGCCATGGAGGTCCAAGTGCACTGAGAATGCAGCTCTGACCTATCTTCTCCCAGGCTCAGATGGAGCCACTTTCACATTAGGAGGGGCGGGTGGATAAATAGGTTGTGGTAAACCTGTGATGGAATAGTGTTCAGTTCTAAAATGAAATGGGCTCACAAGCAATGAAATGACATGGATGAACTTTCAATACATGTCTTCACTGCAAAGAAGCCGCTCTTCACATAGAAGCCATTCTTCTATATGAAATTCTGGAAAAGGGAAAACCACAGAGACAGTGAAACAATCAGCAGGTACTAGGAGTTGGTGGTGGGGCACAGGGGATTTTAAGGCAGTGAAACTATAGCTCTGTGTGAAACTATGATGGTAGATACACATCACTACACACATGTCAAAATGCATGGACTATATGGTACCAAGAATGAACCTGAACGTAAGCTGTGGGCTTGGGCCAGTACTGCTATGTCAGTATAGGCCTATTAGTTGTTGTTATAAATAAACCACTTTCATTGTGTGATACCCAAAGTGGGGGAAGCTATGCATGCATAGGCGTGGGGAGTACATGGGAGCTGTGATTTCTGCTCACTTTTACTATGAATCTTAAAGTACTATTTAAAAAAACATTTAACTAGCGTGGTTTAATGGCACACACCTGTAATCTCAGCACTCGGGGGGCTGAGACAGAAGGACTGGCTTGAGTTTGAGGCCAGCCTGGCTACATAGTGAGTTCATGGCCAACTTGAACTGCACCATGAGTCCTGGTCTCAAAAAGAAACCTTTTACCTGAGGGACTCAACTTAAATGCTTTATGTGTTTCCTGACTATAAGGAAGAATATTAGAAATAACATATGGAAAAAAATGTAACAAACTCACAATCTATGGAAATTAAACACACTTTTAACATATTGACCAAAGAAGAAATCAAAGGAAGGTCAGAAAAACAGTCTGAAATGAATGAGAATAACAACACAATAAATCAAAATTTATGGAATGTAATCATAAATTTATGGAATATAGTTAAAGTTGTTTTGAGAAGGACATTTATAGCTTCAAATTCCCATGTTAAAAAAGAAAGATTGGGGTCGGTAAGATAGCTCAGCAGTTCTATCCCAGATACCGCATGCCACACAGGCCCTGCCCCAAAGGTAGGTTGAGTCAGACAGAGTCCTTGCAGTGGCACATGCCTGTGATCCCAGCTCTGGGGAGGGTGAAAACAGGGGGATCACCATGAATCTGGGCTGCACAATGAGACCCTGCAACAACAGCCAAATACACTAAAAAAAAAAAAAAAAAAAAAAAAAAAAAAAAAAAAAAAAAAAAAAAAAAGATTTTTTAAATCAGCAAACTTTATTTCCACATTAAGATACTAGAAATAGGTCTGGGGAGAAAGTGCAGTGGTCTAAGCACCTGCCTGTCAAGCACAGAAACCCGGGTTCTATCCCTGGTACCACATGCCATGTGAGTCCCGGAACCCCAGGACCACCATGCTGGCCACTCAGTCTGGGTGTGGTGATGCACACCTGCAGTTCCAGCACTAGGGAGGCTGAGATAGGAGGATCACTAGGAGTCCAACATAGACCCTGTACCAAATAAATAAAAGCTTTTAAAAATTTTTAGTTAAAAAAAAGGATACTAGACACAATGACCTACAGGAGGGAAGTAACAAAGATTAGGGAAAAAACAAATTCAAAATTAGAGAAACGGGTTGGGGGAGAAGGCTCAGTGGAATAAGCGCTATCTTGGCAAGCGCAAGGACCTGAGTTCAATCCCTGGTTCCACAAAAAAAAAAAAAAAAAATTAGAAAAACAGTACTGAAAAATAACCAACAAATTCCAAAGTTGGTTACTGGAAAGATTAATAAAATTGATAATCTTTTATATAGATTAGAAAGAGTGGGAGAAGGTGAGGGAGATAGAGCGAGGAGCCAATGCCTAGAACAAGATATTAAGGCAGCAACATCGTTACTCACCTAGTAGAAATAAAAAGGCTGTTGAGGAACACTGTGGGCAGCAGTAGTCACCATGCTAGCCTTGGGGACGCATCGGCCGGTTCCAAGGGGCGCGAGAACCGGGCTAGCTTCTTAGGACCGCCACGAGAAAGCACCACAGACTGGAAGGCTGGAGAAAAGAGAACTTCAGTCCTTTAGAGTTATGGTGGCAAGCAGTCTGAAGCTAAGGTATCGGCAGGGTCACCTCCCCTCCGAGTGCTCAACACAAGGCCTTTCTTTTTTGTTTCTGGTGGTGGTCAGCAATTCTTGGTAGAGACCTAAGTTGAGGGAGAGGCTCGGCATGCTCACAGATTAGAAGACCTAACGTTAGGAGAGCAATGTTTCCAAAACTTTTATAGATTCAATGTGATCCTTATCAAAAATCCCAGCTGGCTTTTACAATTTACTATAAATATATTGTTTATCTCTTGACTCTCCATTCTATTCCACTGAGCTCTATGTCTAGCCTTATACCACTACTATAATTGCCTTACTTACTAGGGATTTATAGTGAGTTTTGAAATTGTGAAGTGTGGGTGCTCCGACTTCGTGGGAGCGCGAAGGCTGCTTTGGCCACTTTGTCTCTGGAATTTATATAGGAGTTTTAGGGTCAGCTTATCAATTTCTGGAGGTGGGTGGGAAGGCACTCAGGCTTTTGCCATTGAGCGCATTGCTAGCTGTGGAGTTTCCATGGGTGTCTTTGTCCGTTTGAGGAGGTTCCTTTCTATTTCAGGCTTATTGCCTTTATCATGAAAGGGTGCTAGATCTTTCAACTAATTTTCTGCATCTATTAGTGTAGTTATGTGACATCTATACTTTATGCCATTTACATAATGTCTCACACTAATTGATTTTTGGTTGCTAAAACAGCCTTGTGCTCCTGGGATTATTCCCAGTGGGTCACCCCTCTACACCAGCTTGTGTATTGCAACTCACTCAACACTGGCACTGACTACCCAAAGTCAGTACATGCCCCACAAGACTTCCCTCACTTCAAAGCACAGATTATCAATCTGAGTATTGGTATGAACCCCTTGGTCAGGTAATTCAAGGGAATGGTTCATTGAACTCAGGATGATTCCATACTTAGATTACCACTAAGTGGGAAAGCATTCAGGGTGAGGACTGCAAGGGTCTGGAACACAAAGATTGTGTGCCTTCTCCTGGAATCAGGGTGCCTCACCCTTCCTCGTGTGTTCACCGAGCAGGAACTACCGATTGTGTTCTGGGATTGTACTGAGATTTCGTTCCACGGCAGGATGTATTGAACTCTGCTCACGGGACTGACCTCAAGCTCTGCCCGCTTCCTCCCTTTGCTGGAGGTTATGAGGTCAGGCTGTGACCTAGTGCACGGCCCAGAGCCCCCGCTAATCACAGTCAATCTTGCTACCCTCCATCCTGAAGCTATTTTGGGGTGGACAGTAAGTTGCTTTATTAGTGTAAACACAGATGTGACCTAAACGGCTTATAATAACAAGCATATTCCTACCATTCAAGAAATCCTGAGAGCTCTGGCATCTCTATGCCAAGAACCTAGATAAAGATCAAAGTCTTTATTATACAAAGTCATAATTCTTGCTAGACAGTTTGCTAGTATTTTTGGAGGATTTTTTGCATCTATTATTCATGAGACACTGTAGTGCTCATCTCTTGTGATCTCTTGGTCTTACCTTGATATCAGGCTCAGGAGGAGTTGAGTAGAATTTGCCAATATTTTTGGAAGGATTTTGTGGAGGATTCATACTCATTATTTAAATCTTCAGTAGAATTTATAAGTGAAGTCATTTGTCCTTGGGACGCTTTTGGTATGTTTTAGATTTCTAATTCTATCTATATAGGTCTGTTTAAATTTTCTATTTCTTTATGAGTCATTTTCAGTTTGTCTTTACAGAAATTTTCTATTTTACCTAAGTTAAATTGGCCATAGCATTCATTTATAATCTTCTTGCTTCTGTATAATCGATAATAATGTCCCCTCTTGCCTTTCTGATTCTCTAGGCCTCTGTTCTGAAGATGAGGTCACTGCCCTGGGTGTTTTGGAGTCATGCTATGTTTGTGGACAGAACACGGGGCTGGGAAAGTCTTCCCAGCTTCTCTGGTATGAAATGTCTGTCTCATGCCAAGCCGAGGGGGGGCTGTTCTCGTTTCAGTGGTCTCTGTCTTAACCACTCTCCCTCTGTTGAGACACAGTACCCAATACCCATAACTTAAGGAAGAATAGGATTATTTGGGCTCCAGTTTCAGAAGTTTCAGTCTGCACTTGGTGACCTCAAATGTAGAAGTGATATGGTGCGAGGACCTGGGGGAAGGAAAAGTGCTCATGTCAGACAACCAGGGAGCAGTCAAGGGAGGAGCTTGAGAGGGAGATGGAGCTGTTCTAGGGCACCCTCAGTGACGCACAAGTGATTTAACCAGGACCCCAACTTCCTAAGGGCAAGTCAGCTGTAGCACCTGCAAGGCCATCCTTAGATAAGTCTTCTACCATTTTCACTTCCTGAAAACCCCTTTCCTTAGCTCATAAAGCTTTGGGGGAACATTCTGGGTCCAAACACCAACATTACCAACAAAACCTTCATTAAGTGATTCATCCCGGGGAGGAGGAAGAGACCCCTAGCCTCTTGGTTGCAGTCACCTGGAATTTAGCTTTTCTAACACACGGTTGGAGGCAATAATGCTGCCAGCCTGCCCAGCATGGGGAAGTAGCTCTTTACTGGGGCTTGAAGGGAGCCCCATCTTCTTGGCCATTTGATCTCACTGATCTGGACTGGTGTTGTGGGCTCTCACAGTAGTTACTGAGATGGAGCAGACTTTCAAAGATAAATATTCCATTTATTGGATGCCCCTAGGGACAACCTTCGGGGAATTTAAGTAGTTATTTTAAATAATTTTTATCAGTTATGGTATTCACTGGTAAGAGAGACCAGTGTGCTCTCTTAAGAGACATATGCCTTTGACTCTGGCACTGGTAATTTTTCCACAGATTGTGGTAATTTTTGGCTTCATAACTTACAGATTTGGTGTGGTAAACAGAAGATAGGAGATTAGAAAAGCAGCCACAGGCATGCCGGTTGGTCAGATTAGGAACTGGTCAATTTGGGAACAGAAAGCTGAGCTTATGAAGAGCTAGCACAGCACTGCCCACACAACACGCCCATGGAAGGTCTGCGAAGCAGAAAGAGGAAGGCTGGCCTGGTAATTAAATAATTGAATGTATTTCCCATGAGGTATGCAGAATAGCATTTTTTTCAAGTCTTGGTCTGTATCTTTCTATCTCACAACTGCAGCTTTTCTACCAGCTCATTCATTGTGGGAGAATTTGATATAGGCACTTTCATAATACAAATTTAGAAAATGATTTCAGCGCTGTCCTTTCCACTTACAACTTTAACTCACAGCAAAAATGCCCAAGAAAAGCTTAAAGCTTCTAAGAGCAAGATGCAAGGAAACAAATAAAATTCTTGACAATGTTGATGATCGTGTTTTTCCTCCTACAAGTTAAACAAATAATAGCCGCTGTTTTTTCCTCCGTGGCCTTCTGCAAGGCTGTCTTGTGCCTACCGCTGCCCAAAGACAGGAGAACTGGGTAAACAGCCTCAGCGGGCCCCTGCGACGCCTGCATACTGAGGCCATGTCAGTTTCCTGAACATGCATAAGCTATTGTTTTCCCTTTTCCAGGATGGGGAGATAAACTTTACTTCAAATATTTAGTCTCCTTATCTTGTCTACTCTAATAGGGGACTTGGTTGTGGTGCCATTTCAAATGAAATGCTAAATTTAGAACAATCTCAATTTGAAGAAACAGATATCATTAAATAAGACGAGTCTTTTCAAATTAAAATCCTGAACATATTAGGGGAAATGAGTGTTTATCCTGCATTGGCAGGATTACAGAATTTAGCTTGTCTTAGGGACCTTCCCATTTTACTAATGGCATCTTAGTGGTTCCCTCAGTGAAGGGAAGTAACAGTAAACAATGATGCTATCACTGAGCTCCTCTTAGCAAATGAAATTAAAACATATTCAACGTATTTTAAAATCAAAACTCAAAAAATCTGATTAGTTACTACTTACTAGAACTGTACCTGAATTTGATTCTGGGAGTCCTAAAAGAAACTAGAAATTGTAACTTGTCTATTGTGTGTGTGTGTGTGTGTGTGTGTGTGTGTGTTGCATTAGTCAGAAAAAGGCTTACATCCACAATTCAAAGTAGGAGAGGTTGACTTGGCTCATGTTTTCAGGGGATTCAGTCCATGTGTGGCTGGTTCCCAAGCAGGAATATCACACAAGAGGGGCTAATTATTTGGGGAAAATAATTATCTACCATCCATGTCATTGGACATTGATGAGGTTTGCTCAAGAGACTAAAAGGTAGATTTCTAGAGTTTAGAAGACACTTGCCTGCCAGTCCTGTGATCCTACTTGATCCTGTATCTGCCTCTTAATGGTTGACAAGAAACAAACACAGATCATAGAGGTCTATATGTACATACATACATTGTGTGTCATAATAAAAAGCAATGTTAGGAAAATTGTTAAGACTGAGGCCACAGTCTGTAAAGTAGCAAGGCTATTGCATGTGGAATACCCCATTGTTTTTTATACACCTTTGTTTTAATGGAGTTTTTAAATGGCCTAGGGATTCTATACAGTAGGACATTTCAAACATTTTTCTTTGGTGATGCCTGGGCTAGGTGTACATTTGTAATACTCATGTCTTGGTCTCCCAGAACACTGTCATTACAGATGTGCGCCATACCTGACTTTTTTTTGTCTCTTTTGAATAGTTTTTGAGGAGCTGGGGAGATAGCTTGGTGGTTTAAGCACCTGCCTGGCAAGCACAAGGACTGGAGTTCAATCCCCTATACCACATGCCGTGCCAGCCCCAGAACCATGGGTGAGCCCTGGCATCCCCTGTGCATAGTGAGACCCTGTATCAAATAAACAAGTTTTTAAAAAAGAAAACTGTTTGAGCTACACCTACAGGTGTAGGCCTGTAATCCAAGCCCTCAGAGAGGCTGACGCAGGAGGATTGCAAATTCTAGTCCAATCTGGGCAACTTGGAGATAGAGCAAGGCTTTTCTCAAATTTTTAAAAATGTGTCCTGAGGGCAACTGTGGCTAGAGTTGGAGTTCAGCGCACAGGCCCAAGTTCAGTACCAATAGTGCCAAGCACAAAAAAGAAAGTGAATATAGACACCCAGTCTTTTTTCTTATGATCTAAGCTCCTCACCTAGTTAGGTGTTCAAAATACAAATAGAAATTAGCAAGAGATTGTCGATATACAACATTAAAACTTTTTTTTGTGGTACCCGGGATTGAACTACCCTGCACTTGCCAGGCAAACTACTTATTCTACTGAGTTATCTCCCCAGCCCCTAAAACACTTTAAATAATTCTTAGTCCCATTAAGACTTCATGTATCTGCAAGTATACTACTTAGGTTGGTTTACTGAGCATGTCTCATTCTCAAAAATTATAGGGCTGAGGCAATAGCTCGGTGGTCTAAGTGCCTGCCCAGTGCACGCAAGGATCCAAGTTTGATATCCAGTACTGCATGCAATGCCGGCCACCTAAACCAGGCATGGTGGTGCACACCTATAATTCTATCACTGAGGAGGTTGAAACAGGAGGATCACTATGAGTCCAAGCTGTGTTGTGAGAGCCTGTACAAATTACATTGAAAATGTTTAAAAATTATAAAGGCCTAAAATATATAAATAACAAGTTATTATTTTGGAATAGAAACTCTAGGGATAGCTCAGAACTTAGGGTCATTTGGTTCCACTTCTCATCTGATGTGATGGATCCTTGGTCGATACCCTACAGACTCCCTGCAGACATCCATTGGCAGAGGACGAGGCCAGTCCATTCCTTCCCGTGGCGTGAACTATTCAATGCTCCGATTACTGGTTGTTAGTCACTGAGCTGAATGCTTTCTTTAATATCACATAAGGTAATTCCTTGCAGTATTACTATGTACTTCTACAGAATGGAAACTGGCTGCTCGTGGGGACGAGTACATGGACATGCACGTGGAGGTGAGGCCATTCTGTTGTCAGGGAATAGCACCAGATCAGCTGGCACCAGTGACATGACACTGCTGAGACAGATTTATTTTCATTCTGTATTTCCTGTGCACATTCATGACTTCACCCAACAAGCATTTGCCCTTCCTGTATCACACTGCTTCTTGTACCATCATCATGTTTGTGGTTATCTTTTTTCAGGGATGCACGATGAATTTGTGGGAAACAGAAGTTATCTTATTAAGTGGGTTAAAAATTCTATGAAAATGTTGTCAAAAAATTAATTTATAAAAGTTTGGCCATACAAAAATATGCAAGATCTGGCAGGTGCGATAGCTCAGTGGACTGAAGTGCTTGCTTAGGCAAGTGCAGGGACTGGGATTCGATCCCTCATACAGCATGCCGCACCAGCCCTGCCCCATGCCCGGGTCTGGGTGTGCACAATTGCCAGCGCTGGGGAGGCTGAAAACAGGAGGATCACTGAGTCCAAGCTGCATAATGAGATCCCATACCAAACACATTTAAAAATCTGTCTCTCTTTATATATATTTAATAAATACTAGTTCTTCCCTATCTCCTTCCCCAAATTCAACTCTGTGATGTTACTGGGGACTTTTGTGTCCTTTTCTACTTTTCCTACTCATATATGTATATATCCATATATAAACATTCATGTACATCGTTGGTTGCGCCATCATGGCTGCTTCTATGTCTTGAATCAACTACCTTCATGGTCACTTTGACTTTGGGGAAGGGCCAGAAGTCACACAGTTCCAGATCCACTGAAGAAGGTGGATGAGGATACCACGCTTTTCCTTTGGCTGGCCCTTGACTGCAGCATTCATCATTTTTTTATTTCTATCTGGTGAAGACACTCGTGCCAGAGGACTTCTAGAACTGTTGCAGCAAATAGCAAGAATGATGGGTGTTTGAGCCAAGAGCGAACATTCTGAGAGGCATTAATAGCACTGTGCCTTTTGCTGTTTTAAAAACTGAAACACTCACTATATCTTTTGCTCACCCCTTATGCTTTTCAATACCTATGCAGGCAGTCCTGAACAATTCGGATAGGTACAGTATTACCGGTTCCCCCAAGCACAAGGGCTCAAATTTGTTACAAAATTCGCTAGTGTTCCTTCGGTTCACAACTCACCATGTAATTATGATGTGCCTGTGACGAGACACCGTTAATGGCACTTATGGAAAACCTGTTAGTGACTAGGCGCTGTACACTATGGTTCTTACAGACAGCAGGTAGGGAAGTTGTACTGCCTTCTTGTCGCATGGTTGAACCATGAGAACTTTAAGAAAAATTAGAAGAGCGAACCACCCATGAAACGAAAGTACCACAAAGAAAGGAAAAGTGCTACCAGTGGAAGTGAAATGTGAAATGACCTGGGGATGCCAGCACTGCCTCTAACAGACTGGAGATGATGATCCAGCGCCAGGCACGGACGGTGCTGCACACCCGTGTCCCAGCAGTTGGGAAGGCTGAGGCCGAAGGACTGTAGCGACCTGGGGCTACACAAAGAATTCAAGGCCAGCTTAACGACACAGTGAGATCTTGTCTCAAACACTAAACAAAAAGAAAATACGGAGCAGGGGAGGTTACAAAGAAGCTAGGTTAATTCTAAGGTGAACTTAATAAGGCAAATGAAAGTGGCATAAAACTTCATATTAAAGAACTCTGCAGGAGATATTTCACTACTGTTATTATAAAAGGACTGTGCCAATTTGCCAAGACATAGTTAAGATATTTGCTCTGTATCACAAATTATATCATAAGAAAGCTAGGGATGTGCAGATACTTGGAGAGATTATTGACAAAAATTTGAATTTTCAATATTTGATACATCTTAAATCACACTGTGTTAAGTATTAGCTCTACTCCTTTCTCAGTTCTCCATATAATTGACACAAGAATTTTTAATACTTTTAGAGGTCATGAAACACACTTTTGTTAGATTACCACAGATGCTTTGAAGTCCAGCTTGTATGACCATCTTATATAACTGTGCAAAGGATTGTTTACTTATTATGTACATGTATGCATGGAGTTCTATAATACTGATATTATGGCCAGAGGGATAGCTCAGCAGACTAAGTGCTTGCTTAGTCAAGTGTAGGACTGGGGTTCGATATCCGCATCACATGCTGCGCCAGCCCTGCCCTTGGGTGAGCTGAGCCAGCCACCAAGACTGAAATGATGGCTCACACCTGTAATCCCAGTGCTGGGGAGGCTGAAAACAGGAGGATCACTAAGAGTCTGAGCTGTGCAGTGAGACCCTTGGTGACTGCAACCAAGAGGCCAGCGGATCTCTTCCTCCTCCCCGGGATGAATCACTTAGGGAAGGTTTTGTTGCAAGTGTAATGTTGGTGTTTGGACCCAGAATGTTCCCCCATATACGCATTAATTCTGAACCTCTACCCTCTGTGCTGCACAACAGCCACCCTGTATCCACAACATGACTAGACTGCCCTTATTTCCCTAGGTGGACATTTAGGCTGTTTTCAGTACTGAACTATCACAATGGTGACTCTTGTGTGCACATAGGCAAGTATTCTATCAATTACCTGATCAGTACTACAAACTTTTCAGTTCCAATAATGGCCATAGAAATACAGATCAACCAGTAATAAGTATCATTGAACTGTAAAAATTTAAGTACGCCAGCATGGAGCTGGGGAGAAGGGAGGACTCAAAGCTGCACTTGGCCACTGTGAGCGTAACTGGTGGATCTCTTTAGCAAGGGCCTCATATGCTTCCTGCATGTCCCACAGCTGCACGCAGGATGGGGTCAACCCATGTACCTTGTCACAGGAGCCCTTTCGTTTATGCATTCCTTTACTGTCAACTACAAGATCTCGAACGGAACCTTGCCTACGAATCGCTGAGCTTAGAGAATATCCAGAACAGCTGCTTAGTGAGCAGGTAAATGAATGGATTTGTAACTTTTGATTTAGCAGGACTGAACATCTTTACATAACTCTTCCAAGATTTACCTGCTCACATCTTTTGGTTAATTTTCCAAGCAGAATATTTTTCTCATTGATTTACAGGAGCTCTTCACATGTTATGAGTACAGATACACATTAATTCTGTATCACAAAAAGCACACTTGTGTTATCACCTTTATGATACAATAATGTACAATTATTCTGTACTTGCATCTTGGAAATACTCTGTCATTTCCCCTTACATTTTTGCTTTTAATCTGTTGTTACAGACCCTTGAGTTTGTGGCATACGTGTCAATGTTTCTAATCACTGCTTTTGGGTTTTAGATCATTCTCTGAAACACCACCTTTACCCCAACATTTCTTCATCTTCTGGCATTTTTGTAATATATGTAGAGTCATGAATTCAATTCTGTGTGCACTTTGTGCAGAGATCTAATTTTTGTTGTTCTCAAAGGTTCACTCTACAATTTACTGAATAGATCACCATTTCCCGGTATGTTCAACAGTTTCATCATAGTAGCACATGATTTGATTATTGAAATATATGACTACAGTTTTTAAGAAACAAGCTTATTTTCCAAAAAATTCGAATAAATCATGGCTTACAGGTTTCTAAGTAGTAAAATCTCATAATATATGTAGAAGAGAAAGCATATTGAAACAGAAACATGGCTTTAGAGAGAAAATATTTAATCTATTTCATGAAAAAAAGTACAAAGATTTAGAAAAGAGGTATTAGGCTTCCGCGTACAATATAAACACATCTGTGCTTTCCATGATATCATGTTTACAACATTTCTGAGCTAGTTAAGGCACAGCACTCTCAGTCCAAACAGTTAATACACGCACCTGAAAAAACCACTGAATACAGTATAGAAACAAGTGTAGAAAAAATGTCATATAAAAATATATTAATCTATCTACATTTAACACTTAAATGCACAAGTGAATTCTTTTAGAATTAGACCATGTCTAGAAATCTCAGTATCTGACTTTCAAATTAGATTTACATTGCATTTTTAATCACCGAAGAAAATAAATATAGTCAAACCTTTGTAGTAACAGGTATGAAGTCAGCACAGGCCACTCTAGTTCCACAAGTCAAGTCACCAATTAATCACACAGAGGATCAGGAAGAGTCTGCATATTTCTACATATGAAATGTCATTTGAGGCAGTGACAAGTATGTAATCTCAATTCCACAGCAAAGTCTAATTCTGCCTATAATTCATGTATAAAGTTGGGACAACAATATTTATAAACTGGCTCTCAATATACCCTAGCAAAAGGATTTTAAGCTTTTAAAAAATATTAGCCTTTGTAAAATGTAATTAGGAAGTTATACCTCAAAGTAGAGAAAAATTAATTTGAATTTATGCAGGGTACTCTTCATTTGAAAACTGATACATTAGAAATTCTAGGAAAAAATTCCTCACTACAAAATCATTATTCCATTATCTATGGTTACTTATGTAACTCATTAAAACTTTTGGAGAAACCTCAGCTGTTTAGAGGGAAGCCTGAGGTGTGGAGTGGAGCAGGTAAGGTGCAATGAGAGACGTGACAGGCATTCATCAACAGTATTTTTCAACTCAATATAAACAAAAACTGGTTCTTGCTTCCAATGAAATCAAGGATAATGACCACAAATTTTATAAAAAGAAGTTACACACGAGTGAGGAATTGTCTATTGTTTACTACTCGTTACCATAATTTTTTGTCCAGTTTACCCCAACATGTTTCTCGTAAGCCCAGCACAGATTTGGTAAAGAAACAAAAACTCTGCTTAAATTGACCGTAGTTAGATCAGTGGGCTGATTTTCTTCTCCATTTCTCTGCACAGTTCTTTTCAATTTCATGAAAATATGTAACCAAGAACCTGAGAATTAAAAGGGAGTAAATTATGTTTGGTTTACTCTTTCCATGTTCAAAAAAAAAAAAAAAAAAAAAATCTCACAATCTTGCTTAGCTCCCTATTTCCTGCCCAAGCTTTTAACTTGGTAAAGAAACTTGTAGGCTGTGTGGTGCTTCCTTGTGCTTGTTTAGTGCTTTTTTAATATAAGACTGATGTGAGTGATGGTGACTCTTTCAGAGCTTTCAATGATGGACAGCCACCTGTGCATGTGTGACACAGGTGCCCTAACACTGGATGGATGGAGGAATGTTTGGAAAGGCCTGTGACCCTTTCCTTTTACTTCTGAGGCTTTCAACAGGAAAAAAAAATCCTTTGGTGCACTTAAGTGATTCACCAAGGAAGGACACATCAAACAATGAACACACCTTGGCAAACATTTCACAAGTGCCTAGGGCCTTAACTCTTCAACTCTCATCTTCACAAGGGATTGAACAAAAATTCCACCACACTCAAAGCAGAAGGGGTGCACCTGGAAAGCAGAGGGGTGCACCTCTTCAGCCAGGCTCTCTGGGGTCAGACTGGCCTCGTGAAAGCCAGGCAGCCAGCTCAGGGGTAGGTCCACCACAGGCAAAGCCAACGCTTGGTAGTCATGGACTGCACAACAGTTAGATTACTTGAGTCTCTAACTTAGACTCTTATTCTTTGTTGCCTTATTACAAAGAAATGGAAGAAGAACAAAGTATGAACTATTCAGGACAAAACAGTGACTGAACACTGTTGCTAGTTCCTCATTTAAACTGTGTACCATGTGTGGAAGAAAAAATTTTGGTGATTACTTTTGGAGTGTGACATAGTTTTCAGAACGGGATTTTAGGACAAAATTGACCAATTCTTCATGGTGTCATATTACTACCTACCCAGAAAACTGTTTAACAATAAAAAGATGCTCACATTCTGTACAAGAATGGTCATAAATCATCATTACTGGTACACAGCATTTTGCTTCATTTGAATAGTATCTAATGCCGGAATAATAGGTTGACACTAGTGAAAACTCTACCATGGGGTGGTCTACATACCAGCATTATTTATGCTGGAAGAAAGCAGCAATCTTTGTATTTCTAGAGCTGGCTTTAGCTAAAGAAACAAGATTTTCTTAAATAGCAATAAACTTAGGATTTGAGATAATCTTGTGCTTAGACTCTAGTTATTCTTTATGGCAAAGTCCCAAATGCCATCTGAAGGCCCACTGAAACAGCACCCCTGGAACTGACAGATAATCCTTTATTAGATCCACCTGCTAATAAAAGCTGGGTATGTCTCAAGTTAAGAGTGGTGCAAAAATCTTTTGGGCCTAATAGTAATACAGTCAATTCCTAGGCTTCAATATGAATATATAAGGGAAAGTTATATAATTAAATGGATTTAAATCTCAAAAATAGCAGGTAATTACTAGAACTTTTGGGTTTTTGAGGAATTACTACATAAAACTATGAAAGGTTTTTTAAAAAGGCCTGAGAGGCAATACGGCAGGTAGGTGAGCAGACTCAAGTAACAGGCTCTGCTACTGCCTAAATGCAATTTTGACTATGCTTCCTGCTCTGTTCCAGCTCCAGTCAACTAAGGAAACACGGGCCCTCCATCGTAAGGCTGTGCCAAAGCTGAAATGGGTTAAGACAGTGCTGGGGGAGGCCCTGGCCAACAGGAAGAACTCAGTGAGCGCAGCTGGCACTCTTACTGCTTCATCTGAAGGCTTACAGTGTTCACAGTAGCGAACATCCTTCATCCTTCAGCAGTTTGTTTCCATACTGTACTTCATAGTACAACCAGGACTGAGACACTGCCTTTATGAAGGATCGGACATTCACTGTCTGCCCTGACCACCTGTCAGCACCAGGGATCTGCCGGCCCCAGAGCCAGCTCTGGGCACCGGCATCGTCCTGAGCTCGCTGATCTGCAGACTTGCCACCCACAGTAAGCCTGGTCCTCACTCCCAGGGTACACAGTGCTGTCTGTATGGATCACAGGGCTATTGTGAAGCTCAACTGAGGCAGTGACAGGAAAGCACTCTGGAGGCCCTGAGCCGCTCCACCACCAGGAGGCTTCAAGGCACATATGGCAGGCGTACGGTGAGAGTGCACACAATGCAGGTAAGGCTGGATGCCCCCCAACCCGAGGCTGTTACTCAGAGCTTTCTGAGAATTTTATACAACTGCAGCTATGCTTCTTTATGATATTATTCAAAAGGTAGCAATGCGTTTTATTATGAAAATATTCTTCTTTTCTTAAAGTCCAACTACAGAGAATAATAACATCAATATTTGTAGAGAAATGTTTCCTTTTAGAAACTGCAGTTCCAAGGAAAGCCTCAAACCATGTGTCTGTGGTCGCAAATTATCATTATTAAGCTGCTAAAGTAGCTGTTTTGTTCATTAGTAAATGCATATTTCATTAAACACTTAATAGCAGCTCTCTGAGGCAATGTACCAGCCCCATTTTATAGGATTAGAACCTAAGTGACCACAGAGCGTATGCTCCACTACACCACCAAAACATGGGAAGCAAAAAAACAAAAGAGAGACTACTTTCTAGCTTTACCAAATCTCATCACTGAAAACAAAATACAAAAAAGAATTAAAGGCCAGCCAGACAGACAGCTCAGTGGACTAACGTGCCTACTTAGAGCACAGTGGCCAGGATTCACTGTAGACCCTGCCATAAATTCATAAAAAAAAAAGAAAAAAACTTAAAACCAGCCAAAGTTGGAGTATCCAGCGCCAGTGTTAATATATTCCCTCTGCAAATAACTTCATGTAACTATGAAACTTAGTTTTTGATGATTTGGAGGGGTGCTGGGGATTGAATTCAGGGCCTTGGACATGGCTCAGGGCTCACCGCACCACTGACTGAAACGTCCAAGGCCTAATCACTATTGCTAATATCATAAAGGCTTTACAGTGGCATGTATAACTAATAAATTTGTGTAGGCACAAGATTATTATAGGTGTTTTTATTATCTTCCCCAAATTTTCTAGTTTTTGGAACATAAGCAAAAGAAAACCCTGACTTCTCTCAGTGGCATTAGCTCAGAAGTAGGCTGGCCAAAAAAAATGTATGTATTTCTTAACCTTTTGATCTGTGTACACATATGTATGCATATAAGCATATATAAACACAGACACATATTCTCATTAATATGTTAATCTCTACTCTGCTTTGTTAAAATTTATAGCCTTTTGAAGACCTAGTAATACTATAATTAAATATGTTATTAGAACAGTTAAGGAGAAACTTGTTTATCATAGTCATTGTGCTTTACCAAAGTTAAAGTTATGGGTGCTTAAAGTGCAAGATTTTCTTTTGTGAATAGGTTAAATATAAATATTTGCTTGAGACAAGAATAAACAAAATTCTTTAGAGAGATCATAGCAATCCTGAGCATAAATTTTAACTGTGAACTGATATCATGGAGGGGGAATAAAGCAGACAAAGTAGAGCAAAGGCTCCGAAAATCTCTGTAATGTGACGCTGCTGGGATTTGAATCTTATTCTTTAAACACACTGGACAAAATGTATGCAGAAAGAAAAGCAAAAGTAAAAAAACATTAAGAAGTTTCTTACAGAAAACTGAAGGCAGACATGGATCAAGAAGTTTTAAAAATAAACTATCTAGTGCTTCCTCTTATGTAAGAGGTTTATATTGGTCATAAATTCAAGGAACTTACTCATAGTGCTTTACTGTGGTTTATTCAAAATCATACTTATTCATTATAAATAATATTTTAATGTAAAAGAATGCAAACTGGCAATGTGTAAGAATGCAATAAATCAAAAAAAGGTTATGACTAACATAAAACTAACCTAGACAAAGAGAAAATGAACACTAAAAGCTCGTTTTGGATTTTAATGTATATGAAAATACATAGCACATAACTCATGTGTCTGTACACTGAAGGATAAATTATCAGTTATTTCTGCATCCTCAAGTTAAAACTGTATATTCTTCATTTAGACTGTGAACTGTTTATGTCCTCAAACAGGAAACAACTGAGCCAAAAGATTCTGATTCTGTCCAACAGGAAATGAGAAATGCAACTCAGATGAGATTAAAAGGTAACCAAGGCCTCTTCTTCACAAGAAAATGTCACTGTTACACATCATTTTATTATAGAACACTTATTTTGGTTGGCTGTAGAGGGGGTAGGTTCATGAGGTAACTATGTATGGTTTTAAGTAGGAGTCCTTTCCCTTTTACATTTATACTGCTCTTTAAAAATAGCTGCAGCAGGCTGCTAATTAAATCACAGTCATGATCTACACTCTCCAGAGATTTTGCTAACTTTATAAATAAGATAAGCAAATAATGTTTCAAAACTATTATTTCAAGAGAATATAAAGAAATGACAGATAATGGTGTCTAAGATTATACTTTAAATTTGCTAGTTTCTGAAGAAGGGAGTATATTATGCCATATTGTTTATAAACATTTATTAAATAAATAAACATGGTTTAACTGAGGTTTAAAAAAACCTCATAAGCTGATTAAATTACAAGCATGTTGTCTCAGTTTTAGGAAGAACAGACTAGGCTTTTGAATAGTTATAAAGATGAACTATGAATTGGTGCACATAACCCTATCCATAGGGAGCCTACGCCAAGAGGGGTCCCAGGTCCAAGCCAGCTAGGGGAACTTAAGGGACAAAACAGAATGATTTTCACTATTTCAAAAACAAAAAAATGATAAATTATGATAATACATTTTACCAACCTGCTAATTTCAGTGACTGTTTCTTTTAAAGCAGAAAAACAAAAACTAAAAAACAATGTAAATGAATCATCGTTTTAGTCCTAATATTTTAGAGTCACATATTAGAATATACTATGTCTGTTAACTGTATGGAGTATTTTATACTGAAAATTTTAATTTGAAGGCTTAACTCTGATTTTTAAAAACATCACAATGAACAATAAAAAGAACAATAAAAATTCTGAAAATGGGTAGCTCCCCCAAAAAACCCAAACCCAACAAACTTACATTTAATGTTTGTAAGTAAATGTAAATTTCCAAAATAACATAAAGATCCATTTATATCAGATCTAGCTGCCACAATAATTTCATCACAGACAGTAATATGTCCTATGTCTTTTCTCTTTGAAAACCATATTATTTCTGGGGGCCCCATCATGATCTGGTAAGAATGTGTTCATTTAAAACAATAAAACACAATCACCACCACAAGGACACATCACCATTCCTGCCAAGCTAGGGAAGGCGTGGGTCTGCAGCCCCTTATGTATTCCATGCTCCGCTTTTCCTATACAAAGTTATAAAGTGTTAGTAGAGGTTTGTTAAGACAGCAAATAATTTATAATAAAATAGACTGCAACTCTTTTTAAAAATATCTAAATGACAATACCACAGAAGAAAATAAAAATTATGTGTAGCCACTCACATACTCTTCAAATTTCTACTATAATGAAAATACTTTGTTTTGTTTGTTTTTTGGCTTAGAACAGACCTTATGCCTTGAACTGCAGATGTCCTTATAAAACATGAACTGGAGCTTAAGTTTATGTAAAGTTACTATGAAACCTATTCAAATGTGCTTAATAGTTTAAAAGGCTTTAAAAAGTCAGTTAAAATGCCTCATACTCTGTTCAGTATTCACTGCAAATTCTGCTACAGTAGTACTTTCTACTACAGTGTGGACTAAGGTCTTGTACCAAATAGCAGCATAGAGTATGCTGTCATGGCTGAAATGATGGTAAGTGACTCTACAGCCAGAATGAAGGAATTTCTTTATAATAAAAAGTAAACAAGACATAGCTTTATTTTAAGTCAAGCTGTTAGAACTTAACTGAGCAATATCCATCTATGGATCCAGAGGCAGAAATAAACTTTTCTTTCCGTAAATTACAGCAAAGGTAGCTGATGAAGGACAGGGAGGTGGCAAGCAGCTGCCAGCTGACTTACTAAAACACATGCCTGAGCTCTATGGGAGCTTCAGAGCCTGCCTGTGTGTCGGCTACCTGCAAAGGCTGACTGAACAGAACGCCCTTCATCATGCAGGCGCCGTCGCCTGCGCTGCAGTAGTACAGAAACACACGGACAGACAGAACTACATCCGGTGAGAAGCAGTGGTCGGGGATTCGAAGTGAAATTGTGGGCTGGTTGGAAATGCTCTCTATTTCTCCAGATGGAACCTGTCCTTGAAGAAGCCACTCGTTGCCTAGAAAATAAAAAAAGCAAATGCTTAAGAGTATATAAGGGACAAATGGAAAACAGGAAGAAACAGAAGGAGAAAGTATTTTGTTTAGGGATTTCTTTCCTTTAAAATTAAAAAAAAATGAGAAAGCATCCATTCAGTCAACAAACGTTTATTAAGTCTATAGGTGTCAGGCATTATACCCTGTGGGAAGGACATAAATATGAGTAAGAGAGAACTGCTTATCTAATTATTACAATTATTCTTCTGGCTTTTTTTATTTGTTTTCGGCAAGGGTCTACAGGGTGTTTAGGGTCTCACTACTAGATAAGACGCCTAGTGATCCAATTGTTTTCAGCCTCCCAAGAGCTGGAATTACAGGCATGTACCGCCACACCCAGTCTCTACAATTATTCTTTTGAATGCTATAAAATAAATCATGAACTTATTTTTATTGAAACAAAAAAAATATTACAAATATGGGTCTAAATCTTGAATCCCAAAATTTAAAAATTAAAATCTAGTAGATTTTATTATAAGTAAACATAGAATATGTGAGATAGATTGTTTTTATCAAGCTGATAAAACAGCTTGTGGGGCCGAGGAGATGGCTTAGTGTAATAAGCGCTTCCCTGGCAAGCACAAGGGCCTGAGTTCAATCCCCAGTTCCATTAAAAAAAAAAAAAAAAAAAAATCTTTGGAGATAAAATACAAAAACAACAAAATGAACTTTGTCTACTGGAATATAAATGGATGTACAACTCTGGTGACTTTCCAGTTAGGATGGTGGTGAATTCTGAAACACCTAAGAATAATAAAAGCCATTGCTTTAGAAAACTGCAACACTGCATATAACCTCGAGTTAAAGCAAAAAGAGGTTTTGTCTACCCCAACTTAATATGAAACTCTAGCTAGACTTACACATAGACTTAAAGATCACTAAAAATGGCTGAGCCTTCTGGCATGAAAGATGCTGACTACCTTCCTTCACCTCAGCCTTCTCTCTGAAGGAACATCTGTGCCAGCCCAGGAAAAGGCATGCAGCCCTGGGCAACGCCTGATGCTCCCTGCTGCCTGAAGGAGCACCATGGGCCCCCCTGATGACTCAGGGCCATCGCTGAGTAGGGCAGAGGCAGCATCTGCCCACAGCGTCCTAGACTCACTGCTCCTCACGGGACGCGCCAGCAGCCTCAGGCGTCTGCCCCCACCCGAGTTCTCTACATATCACCTTCATCATCCTGCCTCTAATATTCTAATATTCTGTTGAAAATCAAATTTGAGACAACTATGTTGAATCAGAGAAATAAGGTGAAAGGAAAATAATCAAGAGTTAAGTGCAGAGCTTTTATGTAGGAGGTTTTAAATAATTCAACAATTCTTTGCTTATTTTTGGATTAGGAAATATGTGTTATATAATTCTTGCTTTCACTAGAGATAACTTCTCAAATTTTAAATTAGGACAGGGAAATAATATACAGTGCTATTTTAACACAGAAATCTAAAAATACAAAATATTTTAGATATTTTTCATATATATTACATTTAGGATTTGTGAAGTTAGAGTAAGCCAGGTATTTTTTATGCTGCTAGTTTCAGCTTAAAACTTTCACACAGTCTAACCATCTTAAGAGTATCTACCTCTAGGCTGCAGAGATAGCTCAGTGGTCTAAGTGCCTACATAGGCAAGCGTAAGGACCAAGGTTTGATCCCTGGTACTGCATGTCAGGCCAGTCACTGAAACCAGGCATAGTGGCGCATGCCTGTAATCCCAGTGCTGGGGAAGCTGAAACAGGAGGATCACTACGAGTCCTAGCTGTGAAGTGAGACCTTGTACCACATACATTTAAAAAAATAAAAAGAGTATCTGCTTCTAACTAACCAACCCAAAAGAGAAAATTTCCTTTAATGGTAAGTGTACAAATAATACTATACAAAGTAATTTCAAAACCCTTAAAATTATTGAGTCAAAAATAAATAAATAAAATAAAATTATTAAGAATCTTGTCTGAAAAGCTTACTTGCTTCTACACTAGCAACAACAATAAAAAGCCAGTGCTTTTGGCAAGTGAAAAAATAGCTCAGTATGGCCCTGTGGCCTACTTCACTTTAACACTGCCTGGTATTTTATATCTCAAAGCCTTCACATATTTAACAAAGCAGAATTTGAAATATTAATTTGACAATACCCTAATTTAAAAACCAATACACTGTTTTTTACACAAAGAGAAACTAAATTAGTGATCTCTAATTGATGCACTCTTCAGACCTTTGGACACAGACATTCAGCCAGCAATCTAGGATGGCTCTGAGTCCACCGGGGGCTGGGGGGTCAAGGACTCAGTCCTCTCTGTCCACAAGCCAGGCCCCACTGCCTCAGTACTGTATGGCAGCTGTCTTCCTCATGGAGTCAGAGGAATGGATTTCCTATAGGCTCAGCCAATCAATCATTGCAAAGTGTTTCTCAAACTCAGACTAGAAAGGCTGTCTGGTACTCCACCAAGATCAGTTCATTTTTGGTTTGCATGTTGCAGGCGAGTGGTTTCTGCCTTGAGAATATATGAAGGTAAGAAGGCATGAAGCCAGGATTTGGGTAACACACAAAAAAAGTGTGTGAGAGGCCATGAGAAAGGAGTGGAAGAGGAAATGGAAGACTGAGCAAGGATGTGTGAAAGAGGGTAAGAGAACAGAGAGGCTCAATTGAAATAAACAGTCACGTGAGGAGTCCTGGACCGTCACTATTTCCCTTCAGAATTATTGTACACTGTGTTACACATGTTGGAAAAAGGTAAGTTAGGCAGCTCCACTTCAGTGTTTTTAAACTAGGAGGTTCTTCTTGGGAACCAAAATTAAGAACAAAGCTTGGGAGCAGGCAACTCTATACAAAGAGAAATTGTGCTAACAACTGATGTGTAACTTTCAATGAGTCCTCTAATAAAGACAGCAAGAATCCTGAAGACTACAGAAAACTGCCAAAGAAGAGTTAAACCTGGATTAACTTTTTTCTTATAATCTACCTTAAATCTTACCCAAATATCACAAGTGAGAAAAATTATTATTATTATTATTATTATTATTATTGGTACTGGGGATGGATCTCAGGACCTTAGGCTTACCAGGAAGGTACTTATGCCACTGAACTATTTCCCTGCCCCTTCACAATTATATTAAACATCAAGAATTTATTAAATATTTGCATTTATAAGATTATATGCATACCATCAGCGGACAGAAACCAGCAACTGGGCGCTCCTTCAGTCAGCTTTGTTCCTGATGGGAGGTCCAGCTGGAGTCTGAACTGAAGAGTCTGACCAGGACAGACAGACACCAGGGGAAGCGTGATGGCTGGGGCAGATCTAGGCAGTCTGGGCGCTGTCTTTGGTTTTGTTTGGAGCAATGGGCCGTCTACCACAGCATTTTCAGATTTGAAGATGGGCAGCTAGGAAATCAGAAATTCCCTTATGACAGCACAAACACTTTAACTACGAGAACTTATTTTCAGACTTTAAGAGAAAAAAAGTTCTGTATCAATGAGACTAATTGTCATTCAAGTCTGATTAATGGGTATAGAAAAATAGCTCATCTTTGAAAGATTACCAACACTTACAAAGATGACACTAAACTAATATTTTTATAGATGGTCAAAATTAAATAAAAAGTAGGGGATATAATATACATTCTCTTATAATTTTCACTGCCAAATATGTATACATCAGAGATCTAGCGAAGAAAGACCCTTTTGATGGTAATCTTTTTTTTTTTTTTTTAATTTTAAAACATGTCCTGCAAATTATTACAATTTTCAAAAAAATTGCATTCTTTTCAGGTCAGTGTGATACAATAGGAGGTAATTTATACCAACATTTCTCAAGAAAAATTCTAGAGACCCTGTCAAATTACATTGACTGTAATTTAATTTTTTTTTCATTCTTCACTGGCTCGAGATACACAGGTGCTAACTATTCCCTGGAAGATTACTTGGTAATAGATTCACTGTACAAAGATTTTACAATATTCCCAGGATCAATGAATAAAACAAACACAACCCACATGGTACATGTATAAAATTGTGTTAGCATATTTATCCTTTTAGAAACAGATCTAAGTCCCCCTCCTTTCAATCCTGAAGGTTCATTAAATTCTCTTCACCTTCTATTATCTTTTGCTCAAAACTGCAGCACAGATAGAACTTCTATTGCAAGAATATAGCTCCAAAACAGGCCTGTTAGTCGAGTTATCAGAAACAGAACAATCAACGGAGGCTTTCACATACTGCGCTCTCTAAATGTGTCAATTTTATCACCAAAGAGGGTCTAACCAAACATGTCTCCATCAGTGTTGTAGCCTTAGCAACATCATCAAGCCCATACCCTTAATATATGCTTTAAAATCACTTACCACAGAAATTGTTTTTGTTTCTAAATCCATCACTTTAATCTGATGATTGTTGGTATCTGCTACGTACAATAGCCGGCCGTTTTCTCCAACACACAAGCCTCCTGGTTCATTAAAAGTTGACTCAGCAAAACTGGAGCTAGCAACATTGTTTGTGTTTCCAGTCCCTGCTAACGTTGTACAGCTTTTTGTTTTTGGATCCACAACTTTAATCTGAAGAAGGAATAAAACATACGTATGTCTGAAGACCAAGCTCATGTCTGTAGCATGGAAGAGTGCAGCATCAAAAATCCAGTGAGGGGAATTCTGACTGCCATTAGCATTCTCAACAGACCTCAGAAAAAAAGGTAGAAATTTATTTTCTTAAAAAGCTAAACATTCAAATTACACAGTCTAAGGGGATGAATTCTTATTCTAAAATCTAAAACTGTAAAATCCCTACTTATTTTCTACAAGTGATTTTGGATGAATTTATCTCTAAAATTAAAATGAATTCATTTTTTTTTTCTTCACAATGGAACCTAACTGCACAACTGAGCCTTTTCCTCATGAGCATTGCCTGAGCATCTAGACCTTGATTAAACTGAATAACAATCAGTTATATCTCAGTGACTTACATGTATGGCCTCTTATTGTATGGTATGAACTTTAATATCATTGATACTTCAGAACTTTTTTTTTTTTTTGGTAGAACTGGGGATTGAACTCAGTCCCTCACATTTGCCAGGGAAACTCTTATTTGCTGAGCCATCTCCCCAGCCCCTCACTGATTCTTATAAAGAGGAAATAAAAACCAAAACAACTAAATAGACAAAAAGAGAAATGCTGCTGACAACAGAATTACCTGCTACCAGGCATTACCACTGCGCCACTACTGAAGAATGCTCATCTTTCAGTAGAAGTCATTTTCCTCACTTGCCCTCTCCCTATTTCCTGATCATGTTACTAGGCAGTTCACAACTCAGGCTCACAGGAACTGGATGGGCTCAGTGTGTCCCCTAGCTCTGACACATCATAACCTTCTGACAAAGAAAGAACCAAGAGGAGCAGAAAACAAAAGGCACATAGTTGCCAGAGGCCACTGTTCCTCTGTATTTTAGAGCAGAATCAGTAAGAGGCACACAGGTATTTCAGCAGTTTGAACACCATGGATGAAGAGTAAGGCCTAACTCCATAAAGACTCACCTTATGGTTATAGGAGTCCGCCACATAAAGCAAATTCCTCTTCTTGTCCCAGGCTACTCCAAGTGGGTGCTGAAGCTTTGCATCGATGCCTGCTCCATCAACATCCCCAAAAGCAAATAAATTCTTTTTATTTTTTTAAGGAGAAAGAAATAGCAGTTATTAAAATTTTCACAGTGCTTTGTTAAACTATAAAGTGACATTTAAGATAGCCAAATGTGCTATTCAAGTTAAAGGGGAAAAGTCTGATTTTCCTATAAACAGGTGGGTATGGATACAGACTAGTAAGAAATTATAGGATTCTGAGTCTGTGCTCATTTTTGGTGTCATCACTCAATGGTTCTGACAGGTGGTCAGGAAGAGGTCGAATCTATTAGTCTGGTGCTCTTTCCGATCCACTGCCAAATACATAAAGTAGGTATCTTTCTTCTCCTTAGTGATCACTATTTTACCCTTCGTTTTCCCCTGAGGACTCGACATTTGTACATGAACAAGTAGAGTGACATCACTGTTTTTAGATGGTTTTACTTGTGCTTCCTTATAGTACATTTTCTTTTACTTGGCTTCCATATTAATGCATGAACCGGCTGAGGATGATCTCTCCTAGACTCTACCACCGCATCTCACAATTTGTGAAGCTGCTAGATGTTCAGTGTCTGGGCTCGTTATAAAAGCAACTTTACCATGGGGTCTCTTTCTCCTCCAATGAGGGGCTTCACCGCTCCATCTTTGAGGGAGACAGTTCTCACAGTGCTGCTCTCACTATCGGCTACAAAGAGGCAGTTCCAGGGATCTTCGGAGGCTAGAGAGAGGCCTGAGGGCTGGGCAAAGCCCGCCTTGTGAGGATATGCATTGTTTCGATTCTCTTCATTTCCACTGCCAGCAAATGGAAGACAAATTCCTTTTTTTAGCTCACTGAAAGACAAGTCCATAGGTGGAATCAACAAGTGGAAAATGTGTCAATTTAGTTATTAAATGTATGTGAAGGCAAGAATCAATAGTGACAGCACTGTAAAAAAGGGACGGGGAGGGGAGAAAAGGGGGAGGGACAATCTTAGCTTATAAGTGGTATGCAGAGACCTTCCTACTTTTCTTCAAAATAAACGTAACTGAAACATACTTCAAAGTGCATTGGGAAAACCCTGAAAGGACCAGAATTATAAGAAGAATAATTAGATGTTATTAAGACCTACTCCCATTTCTTGATTTCTTCCTAGCTGCATGAAATAGCAGGCTCTGAAAGGGAACTATAGAGGATCTAGCTTTTGCAGATGGTATAGGACGAGTGTGCGACGTAACTGATCAACTGCACAGAAGCAATTTCTTTTGTACCCATGGGAAATGTCTACTTTGGAGCCTTCCAGCGGTGCCCTGGAATGCAGAAGTTTTGCTTTTGAGGGAAGGGAAGACACAGACCTGGAGTGCAGAGTGAGGAACCACATGCACGCATTTCTAAGCATGGTACAAATGGGAAGTTTAATGTGACATCACTCACTGACTGATATGCTCTCAATGCTAAGGGAGGTGGAAGCAGAGTACAGAAGCAGAGGGATAAGGAATGTATCAAAGATGGGATTTATTCAAGAACTTATAATACGTGAAACAAATCAAAAATTAGTTATGTTAAGGAATCCATATGCTTTATAAAGAAGCTCTGTTAACAACAACAAAAAAAAAGTGAGGAAAATTTTAACCTAAAAATTAGGAGGCGTGAGGATGTAACTCAGTGTAGCATACGTGTCCAAGCCTTGGGTTCAATCCCAGCACTGATTAAAAAACATCAGGGACCATCGCCGCCGATGATCAATCACACAGAAAGATAAAACCCACCTAAAATTAAGATGTAGGCAGCGTGAGCTGAGTGACCATTTTCTTATCAAGAGGAAGAGAACTGTTCTACTTAGAAGGAAATCTAGGCAGCCCTTGAGCATCTATGTCCAGCAGAGCTATCACCCAGAATAACACGTGCGGGCAAGCTGTTACTCTTCTTTACTATTTATAATTGTGTCTCACATACAGCATTATTGGTAACCTCTGCTGCTCTATTGCTTGGAAAACAGCAACAGCCTCCTTGGGGCTCTCTCTGTCTCAGCCTTGTCTCAATCAGAATGTGTTCAGCGTTCTTTCAAAGACATACATGCATTCAATGCCACTTCTCAGCTTCAACTTTTGGTAAAGGCCTGCACAAGGCCCAAATCTGAGAACTCAAGGCACGACACGACTTCCACTGACATCATCACTGTCAGCTCTGGCTGGGAAAACCTCCCTAAGTCAGCCACTTGCAGGTGGTCTACTCTGACACCTCAAATCTTATCAATGATAGTTTCTCTTATAAAAGACAACTTCAATTTAAAAGATCACTTTAGTGATTCACATCATGCACTTTTTTTCTGGTCTGTTCACTGACTTGTTCTTCTGGAAGCTCACTGAAGACAGGCACCACACACACCATCTTATCCTTAAATGAGAGGATAATCTGCCCCTATGCCCAGCAGCATCCCTAGCACACAGTATATTAACAAGTATTTTAAATAATGAATATTATTATAATGTTATAACACTTCATCATGGAACACAGTTGTACTATGTCATAGCAAAAGTCCACTGGGAAAATGTGGATGATATTTTCTGCTGATAACAGAGATGTGTGGCACACACTTTCTGTGGTAATTCAGCATTTATGGTCCATGACTTCACTCATGCATTTGTTCTGCAAGCTTTTAAAGAGCTCCAGTTAGATGCCAGCTACAGTACTAGGTATAGAGGACACAAAAACGGACAAGACCGTGTTCCTTTCTTCAAACAAGAATCTAATAGGGCTAGTTAAAACTAAGTGCAGCCCCAAAGAGTGAGGGAGAGAGAATAGGTGAGGCTGGCTCACTTGCTGGGGAAGCAAACGTGACCATGCACAGGTACCTCGGCTCGAGAAAAGTGGCAAGCTCTGTGGGGCCTGAGGAGAGGAGCGCTGCGGGAGGACGGGAGGAGACCACAGGGGCAGGCACCACCTTTTTAGCTTTATACACCAGAGGTGGCAGCAAAGCTTCCTACACTTCCTGTGCATGCTAGGCACTTTGTTCAACTCTTCCAATGATGATCCTGCTCAGAGCAAGCCTATGGGTTGTCAGAGCAGGAAACCGAGGCTTAGCGGGTCCTAAGCTCATAGAGATACTGAGGGGCAGGGCCAGGTCACAACCTGATGACAACATCCAGGCTGTGAATGCCTGCCAGGTAGTGCCCACTTGGGATGGTGGGATGACCACAGATGCCTGAACTATGCTTAAATGATAACGGCCCATCAGCAATTTCTGGTTCTCCGACAGTGTGCATAGGGCTGTTCTTTCTAGGCTCCTAGAAATTAGGTGTGGCTGCAGGACTTGCTGCCACCGAGGAAGTATGAGTGGAGGAGCTGCGCCACGTGGAGTAGAGAGTTAGCACCAGTGGGTCCCCACCCAGCCTCACTGCTCTGCCAGGATGACTGCTTAAGCTCCAGCAGATGGCTGCTGCATCCCAGCCTGGGAGCTGAAGGAGCACTTCCCAGGGAACCTGTGAGAGTCAGCAAGAAAAAACCTCATTCTAGCCACTGAGAGTGCAGGTGTGCACTGTGATGGGGAGTCTTAACACAGCACATCCCGACCAGGATGGTGAGCACAGTCAGATGGTGACCGGGACAGGGAAGTTGCTGAGCCCCAAAGAGCACTGAAAGAGGGATACAGCCACTCACTTTTTCTTTGGCAGCTTGCCGGAATCCAGCAGCAGTGCCCATATCTGATGAATTCCTGCCATGGCGATCCACAAGATATTATTTCTCTGAACCTCTGAACCTTTATAAAAATAAATAGTAATTATTATCTATTTGGTTAATGTGAACACTCTTAATTGTTTCAGACATTTAAATTCAGAGCGAATAACAGTATATTCATAAATCACCTAATAGAAAAAACAATATAATGCAATGCCTGAACTTGAGAATTTTCTCTTTTCTTTTAAAAGGTTTATTTCTTCAAGTTTGTAATTTTGCCTGTGAGAATTTTCTTTCTTTTGGCAAAACCGGGAATTGAACTCAGGCCCTTGCACTTACCAGGGAAGCGCTTATTCCACTGAGCATCTCCCCAGCCCAAGAATTTTCAAAGTGTTCTTTGTTTCTTAATGGTAGCAGTGTGATAATTCAATATACACGAATAATGATCACCTCAGGGCTGTGATTAGCATCTCCATATCTGTGATTCTCAGCACAACGGTTTTATAATCATTTGATTTCTGAGTCTGACAGAAGAAATGGGCACATACTCTCCAAGGACACTGTGCCAGTCAAACACCTATAGCAGTCCCGCTAAGTTGTATACACCAGTATCAGATTCTCTAAATAATTTCCATGAAAGAAGTGAACCAAAAGTCTAAGAAATATGTATTACATCACAGGATAAGATTTGGGACTCTCACATAAATTCATATAGCTATTTAAAAACCACTGGCTAGCTGGTTATGAGAATACAAGAGGTACTGTATCACAGTACAGCTATTTACTAACAATAAATGTTCTATTCTTTTAGCTAATGATATCAGCTTATAAGATATGACAAAACTGTCTTTCTAAAATTAACTGTACTGTTAAATTACTTAACTATTTCAAGTAATCATTCTGAATTAAGATAACTAAAATAATTTAGCTGGACATGCTCTTATACTAAAAGAAATATCTTAGTAAGGCTACTTCATTGTATTTCTTTCATCTCAAGTAGTCTGTGTCCATAAGGAACTTCTTCTGCCTTTCAACTTAGAAAACCCCCCAATGACGCTGTGACCTCAAGGAGCCGGCTGTCAGGCCCGCGCACCGCACAGGCCCCAAGGCAGCGCTGCAGTCAGGGCCAGGGAACAGCCCCTGAGCAAGGCTGGCTTATGGTGCCCCTCTCTGTTCTTAACCGCTGGTCCTCAAAAGGCTAAGACAATTTATTTTATTTCACTTTTCATACTCAGCTATGTGCTTAAATGCAAATTTTACTAAAAAGTATCACTGGTGTCCATATACTTCTGAGACTCAGTCTCTGTTTAATCACTTTAAAACCAGAGCGAAAGCTTTCTACAATTAATTTTTAACATACCACAGTGCTCTGGCGATTACTCCACAGAGGACACTGTGGGATGACTAGAATGACCGGGACACTAATAAAACCTTCCCTTATTTTAGTACACTGACATTCAAATTAAAGGTTCAAAGCATGTGGAGCACTGAGAACAATGCTCAGAGACAGCAGCACTCAAATGTCAGCCATGTGTGCCTGGATCTCAGCTGTGCAGGATGCTGCAGCAGGGCAGGAGAATTCATTCACAGACTGAACAGCTCTGAGAAGGACAGCCCTGGGGGTAAAAAGCGCAACTCAACGTCTCTTGCTGGAACTTTCACATTTTATAGGAAGCGTTAAGAATGCACACATTACCAACAGACATCTCACAAAACTCTCAGTTTGCAATTGCTTATCTGTGTTAAATCTAAAATAAGTTCCATTACACACACACAGAGTTAGGATATACACAGGGTCACTTGCTCTTAGTTCATTGAGAATAAAGGTTTGTACTAATATTGTTTAGACAAAATATCATGTCTACATCTTGTTCTTTGATTAACTACTATGATGACAACAATGTACAATGTATTAATTATTCCAACTGTCTTACTAACCTGCTTTGAAACTATTTCATTGCTATTTTTTTCTCATCAAATGAAAAAAATAAAAAAAACACCAAAAATAAAATAAGTCCCGTAAATCCAAGATTATAAACTTGTCAGTATTAACCAATTAGAGTAAATTTATATTTCTGCTTAGACAATGGTATTAACTAAGAAAATGGCCACATAAAATAAAAATGTTAGAAACATAAAAAGGTACAAAGTCTAAAATAATTTTCACGGATTTTAATTTAAAATGCTTTCCAGTCATAATATTCAAAAACTTATCTTTATTCAGTAATATTTAGAACATTAAAGAATTATAAATATGGTTTCCAGCTCACTATTCAGCTGGGCATGATGATTCACACCACAATCCTGCACTCAGGTGGCTGAGATAGAACAAGTCATAAATCTGAGTCAGTCTAGACTGTATAGTGAGCTCAAGGCCAACCTAGACTGTGTAGTAAGACACTGTCTGCACCAAGCCCTTGCCAAAAACCAAGAAAAATCAAGTCACTACCCTGTCTACCATTTTCTCTGAATGAACTTCACTGCTCTGATGGCTGTGTCAGAGGTCTAAAAGAAGAAAGCATCTTCTTGGGAACTGGACCCACTTGAAAACTGAGGCAACGAGCTGTGGTCCGTGTGCCTTGCTGCCTCTTCTGTCAACGAGGACTTCACTGCCAGCCTTGTCTCATCACTGAAGGGGATGAACAAGGCAACGTAGATAAAGTTGCCTACTGGCACACACTGGGTAGTAAGCAGTATCTGCTGGTTTTCCACCTTGAAGCTAGCAGTCCCTCTGCCTCTTCCTGGAGTGCTCAACCACTGGCTGCCCACATTTGTTCAGGTCTGCTCAGGCTTCTTTCCTGCTCTCCTATCTTAACAAAATGCAACACAGCCTTGGGAGTTCTCCAGCCTCTTACTTTGCCTTATTTCCCTCTAGCATTTATCACATATATATATATATATATATATATATATATATATATATATATATATATGTTACATTACTTGTTTACCACTCTTCTATTGAGTACCTCACCTAAGTAGGTGTGTTTTACTCAGTTTTATTACCAAGAACTAGAATAGTACACGGCTCATAGTAGATGCTAGAAAATATTTCTTGAATGGACTTTCTCCTGGGTATCACAAGAAAAACAGTCTCCTCTCTGTTGTCACACTCACAAGCCCAATGTTACCCCAATGATAGCTAGTATTTCCTAGTAGCATTAGTGACTCACCTCCAATCCAAGAATTCTGCTATTAATGTAAGTCTGTACCACTGTCCTCCAAAATACTGGCTCTGAATGGGAATGAAATGCCACTCCAAAATAGTTCGGATATTTAATGGATAATTTGTATGGTCACACAATTGTGCCAGAACATTTATATGATGAATAATTATTTTCTTATGCATCACTCTTATTTTTATAGCTTAAAATTATGTAAGTGTAGGTGGATTGTATTAAATTTCAATGTTTCACATAATTTATTATGGGAACAGGGAGTTAGAATTTAATAGGACTGAGAATTCTAAAATACACATAAAAATAAAGCCTTTTATCGACTAACATATTTCTAATCATGATAAAAACAGTACACTAGGCTCAAAAGACAATTTAATGGATAAAATTTCAGGAGAATCTATGGCAAACATATTTAATAGTGAAATATTGCAACTATTAACCTGTGAACAAAACTAAGATATATACACCTCCTGTCAACAGTTCAATGTAGCAGCAGATTTTAGTTTATGCAACAAAGGAATACAAAACCAAAAAGTATAGACTAGAAATATAACTGCAACCAGTCTCTGATGACATCACTACATATGCACAGAACATAAACTGGTAGAATCCATGAGTGAACTTAGAAGTTGCTGTAGTCAGGTCAATGATACGAGCAAGTTCTGTTTCCATTCCAATAAATAAACAAAAAGACAAACATCAGGAGGTTTTTTGTTTTTTTAAGTATAATTTACAAATGTACACATCCTCTTGCCAGAGACTCACTACCCCTCAGTAACAAAGGAGCAGATGGACCGCACCTCCATCCTCCCAGCTCTCAGGCCACACATCCGGGCAGCCCTGGTGCTCCTTTCTCTCACAGGTCACACTGAATCTGTCAACAGACCCTGCTGATTCACTCAAAGTAAGTCCAGAACCTGACTACTCCTCACAACTTCACCACCAACAGTTGCTGCCGGGGTTACCTCCTAACTGGGCTGTCACCTTGTTCCCACCCTGAAAGCAGCTTTTTTCTCTTTCCTATTAACTTCTATCCTAAGAGATCTTGGGAAGGCTGAATTTGGCTCTTGGCCTTAGAATTTTGGGAGCGTGCGTCTTGGCAAGGAAGAACCATGCTCGTGCACACAGAGTGCAAGATCAAACACAGCCTCCAATCTAGATTGCTCAGCAGGCCAGCGTGGCTCAGCTGGCAAAAGCTGTGCCAGGACAAAGTGTGAGCGCTAGTCTGGTCTTGGTCTCTGAGCATTTCTTTCCTTGAGAAGCCAGAGCATTGAAAAGCAGTGGAGAAGCAGGGGCTGTGGATCACTGTCTGTGTGGAGGCGCCGAGCTAGACAATGCACACCAGTTACCTCCCTTAAGCACGTGCAGCTGGGCGTGGAGGTACCCTATGCAATCACAGCGCCCTGGAGGCTGAGGCAGAGGCTCAAGCAAGGTGGAGGTTGGCTTGGCCTACACACGGCGTTCAGGGCAAGCCTGAACTACATAGTGAGACACTGTCTCCACAAGCCAACAACCAACTAACCAAACAAACAACAAAAAGAAACTTGAGAACTACTTTCATCTTCATTTTATAAAGAAACCAAAATTGAAGGAGATCAAATAATTTGCAAAACTTCATAATCTAGATATGTGTTCTGCTAAGCATGAAACCATGGAGGGGGCTTGTGGTGTTTTGTTCAGTTCCCCACGTGGCCCCCTTGCTTTCTCCTTTTCTGGCTCTCACCCATGTCTGGCCAAGGCTGCCCAGTGCATTTTTGTGTGGGATCAGAAAGCCGTGCCATCAAATGTATCCACAGGTTCTTTCCCCAGCATGTGAAGCTGGGTTCAGCCCTCTGCCCTTCTTTTGCTGATCTCTGCAAGTTGTCTGTGGTTGAATTATCTCCTAAAAAGTGTATTTTCCAATTTTCTGCCTCCTGCCGTTGGCTTGGTTCAAATTATCTGTCATTTTTTGTGACCTTTACAACAAACTACCTTATAGTAAACAAAGGACAGTAGGAAACACAATATTTTTCATGCACTAAACCCCACCAATCAACCTACTGTGCACCGCCTATGAGGGCGGTGCTGTCTGTGTCCTCCTTTCAGATGAAGAGACTGAGGCATAAGGAGGCTGACCCTCTTGCCAAGTTATACTATGCCTGAGATGGAGAAGCTGGGGGTCCAGCAGACTGGCTCCAGGGTCCATCTCACAGAATCATGTGAACAACCTTTCAATAAATTTGAACTCTGCCTAACCGTTTGTTTCATCAAGGGCTGAAGACTGTTTTTAGAAACATAATGAAAGGTCAAAAAAGGAACACAATAAGGCAGCCTGGCATTTATCTATCAAATCAGTCAATGTCCAAAACCTCTTGTAGCATTTCAATGAACATGAATGACAGTTTCAGAAAACAGGAATAAAAATCAACAAATGAAAAATCACCTGAAATTTAAAATTTTAAAATTCTGTGTTGTTTTAATCACCCTCCTAAGGAGTTCTGTGAAATCCTCTAAATAGATCTGTTTCCACAAACTTTAAAGCTTCTATGAAGCAGAATTTGAGCCACTGGGGAAAAGCAGCAAACTGTCACCTCATGACACAGGAAAAGACCAATTATAGCTGGAAAAGCACAGAGAAGACGACTTCACACATAGAGAAGCTCTGCTGCCAAAGACCCCAAGCGTACACACGGAGGTCTTCTGCTGGGAGAGAAGCCGCACACCCTCCAGCGAGTAGAGACACAGCAGCTGCCAGAGGACAGCACATGACACTGCTCCCACCTCTGTTCCTCCATGCCCAGCACTCAGCCATACCAAATGGGTGGGGCTTGTGAGAGCAGCAGTTGGTACTGCCATCCCCAGTGCAGGCCTGGGCAAAGCAAACAGCAGCAGCCCACCCCAGGGGCCCACAGAGTGCACAAAGAGAAGGCTCTGTGGCACAATGTGCTGGCTGGCTGGGAGTGGGGCAGGCGCTGCCCACCTGTCCTGCATGAGGGATGCTACAGCGGGCAGACACGGCCCAGTAGAGGAAACAGAGCGCTGAGGGCAAACTTGAAATGTAGGGTTAAGGAACCCAGACTCTGAAATGACAATGCCTACTACACTAAAGACTTCCTACTTCTCCAACCAGCTTGTCAGTTGACTAGACTCAGTGGTCTTAACAGGTAAATCAACAGAAACCACACAAAAGAAAATACAGTAGAAGAAAAAGGTCACAATACAACACTGGTTAGAAAAAATACCAGAGAATCTAATATAAGAAAACCTGAAGTCCCAGAAAGAAAAGAAACAAGGGGGCAGGAAGAAATAGTTGAAAAGATAATGCATGAAAATATCTTCCAAATAATAAAGGACATCAAACCACAATGCTAAGAATTTCGGGTTGGATAACTCCTAGATGTGTCTGCTGAACTACCAAAACCAAAGAGGAAAATGTGAGGGCAACTGCAGAAAAAATATAAAGGAATGAGAGAAAATTAAAACAAGCCCTTGGAAAATATTATCCAGAAGAATGGAAAGTATTAAAATAAAATGTTAATCCAAACTCACATATGGAGTAAACAACCATTTTTTAAATGTTTTTAGAAACAAATAGGGGCTGGGGAGATGGCTCAGTGGAATAAGCGCTTCCCTGGTAAGCACAAGGTCCTGAGTTCAATCCCCAGTTGCGGGAAGAAAAAAAAAAAAAAAAAGAGAGAGAAATCAGGCCAGTAGACCTGCTTCAGAAAAAAATCTGGAAGACTAAGATCTGGATTACGGAAAGTTCTTCAGGGAAAAACATGACTACAAACATATGGGACTCTGCAAACAGACACTGTGGACAACCCTAACAGTTTCATTCCCAGGCATCTCCTAGAGAACTAAATACACCGACCACTGACCAACAACCACCACCACCACCACCCCGTTATGGGGGCTCAGTGCATTTATAATTACCAGAAACCAGGACTACCCCAAAAGCCTATGAACAGGTGCATATACAAGTGGTATAGCATATGGACTACTTCTTGCATAAAAAATAAGCTGATAATGTCCAACCCTATGGGGTGAACCTTGAAAGCATTATGCTAAATGAAATAAGCCAGACACAGTGGCTGGAGTAGGTGTGGGAAGGGTGGAGAGTCAGGGCAAAGGGTCACGAGAGGACTTTGGGGGATGAAAACATTTTGCATTTCAGTGAAGGGTAACAGGTACACAACTGCACACATCTGTCAAAATTCTCAGACCAAATATCCAGCAAGAGAAAATTCTGCTTTACATAAATGAGGTATACCTCATGAATCTATGAAAAAAACTTAAGTCAACAAGGTAGTGTGAGGCATCTCTCACATTTTTGATATATACAACCATCCTAATATAAGTGCATCAATCATATCACATAAAACATATGCCTTCAAAAAGTTCTGTAACATCACAGCACATTAGCAGAAGTCACAGAAGCGAATTACCCAGCACAGAACCAACAGTGCAGATCACCGGACTAACACTAAGTGGGTGGATTACGCCATTAACAGAGGATGCATGAGGAATGCTACATTTCTATCCAGGAAAAACACTGATTTAAAGGGCCATTGCAGGTTAATGGGGTTCAGGCATATTATCTTTTCTATAAATTCCTCTAAATCAGGTAACAGCTTAAGTATTTAGTGACTCCCAAGGGTTTTAACCATTATAATAAAACATTTTTCAGATTATTATCTAGCATAAATGAAGTCAACCTAGGCCTAGCACACATTTTAGAAACTTGGCAAAGGAGCTGCTAAAAAAAGTGGATTTATTATAGTAATTATGTTTAATGCATAATGAGGTTCTGATCATAGAGTGACAAACAAAAAAGAACAAAGATGAAATTCACTTTTATAAAAATCAGCTTAATGTTTATTATTTTTGCTCCTTTACTGTAGTGGCATGCTTTAGTTATAGACATAGGTGCTATTTAAAATAGATACATTTATAAATGGTATATATGTACATTTAAAATAATCAGGGATATTTCAAGTCTCTTTCTTAATTTCTCCTTGAAGTATGCTGTTTATTAAGCTAGAAACATAAAAATTTTTTTCATGCAGTACTGAGGGAAGAATCCAGGGCCTTGTGCACAGTAGGTAAGGGTTCTACCACTAACCTATAGCCCCAGTCTGCAATTGTTTTAGTATTAAATTACAAGGGTTAGATTGTAACTCAGAGCAAAGCCCAGGATCAACCCCCAGTACTGAAAAACAAAACAACACAAAATCTAAGTGTTTAAAATAATAATTTTGCTTAACCATTACCTGTTTGTGTTTATTTCCACATGTTTAAAAAGCTTGTACAATTATGTAATTTAAATATATATGAAATGTTACAGAAGAAACTTCTTTAAACAGAAATACTCCACTTGGAAAAGACTCAGTAAAGCCAAACAGTTCACGCAAACTACTTAAGTAGGTATGGAAAACACAACAAGAAAGAATGAGTCAACTTTTTTTTAGTTTTAAGTTCTCTCAGTACTCTTTAAGAAAATTAAAACAGTATTTTGGACAGGTGAAAACAAGATTGTCAGGAGCTTCTCAAAGGCT